>JAHDIT010000180.1:0-17741 GCA_019232045.1 Ogataea degrootiae
TTACGTAAAGTCGAGAAAAAATCATTTTACATTTTCGCAACATTTGAAAAAAAAAGACGACGTTCTGGGTGATAAGTTTCTTTTAATAATCATAATTATGTTCCGGGTATTCCGTGATTGAAAGACATATGAACAAAATAATGTCCTTCAATCACGGACAATCACGGGATATAAATATTAATAAACATATGAACAAAATAACCATTATTCGTATCTTATCATGGTAATTGGAATTATCCAACAATCTCTTTCAATCTCGGACAATCACGGGATATAAATATTAATAAACATATGAACAAAATAATCATTATTCGTATATTATCATGGTAATTGGAATTATCCAACAAAAATTTGCATAGGTTAATCATAGTATTTCATATTACTAATGAAAATAGTGTACTTGAGTTGCTAGTTTCAAGTAGCTTGAATGGTCGTGTAAATCTAATCTAATTATCTGAAATATATATTAGATCGGACAAGTATTTAAAGCCGAAAGATTCTCCGCTTTTTGGGGATAAATAGTTGGCGAGTTCGTATCATATAATTCAGTAACTCAGAAGTATTCCTTTTAAGATCAATTAAATCTGCCAATTTAAACAACTTTGAATTGCATTTAATTACAATAGAACACTAGCGATATTATAACTTTTCAATCAACCATGGTCTCACCAATTCCAAAATTATCAACAATAGGCATTCCTATGCTTGGATTCGGTTCAGGTACCTATTATTTTAAGTATGGTTCGGATAAAATAGATGAAAAATTGATTAGTATGTTGGTTAAAGCTTTAGACAGTGGCATTCACCATATTGATTCAGCAGAATGCTATAATACCGATATTGAGATTGCTAATGCTCTTAAACAAACAAAAGTCGCAAGATCTGATATCTGGATCACTGATAAGTACTTTTCTGGTGATGGTTCCTACACCTATAAATCCCAACAAGCCAATCCTTATTTGCACCTACTTGCAACATTGAAAACTCTAGATACCCCCTACGTTGATTCATACTTATTACACTCAGCTTTTATTAAAAAAGAAACACATGGATTTGATTTAGTTGAAGCTTGGGGTTTTATGGAACAATGTAAGAAGGAGGGTCTGGCTAAGAATATTGGTGTTTCCAACTTCACCGTTGAAGACTTGAAAACCGTGATGGCAACTGAAGGTTCTGAACCAATTGCTGTTAATCAAATTGAATACAACGCATTTTTACAAAACCAAACTCCTGGTGTTGTTGAGTTCTGTCAACAGAATAGCATCTTGGTTGAAGCTTACTCTCCTTTAGGTCCATTATACAAAGGTGATTTAACAAAGGGTGTGGGTAAGGAATTCGATTTATACTTGGATGAGTTGGTTTCCAAATACGGGAAAACAAAGACTGAAATTTTATTACGTTGGGTTGCTCACAAGGGAATTGTCCCTATCACAACAACTTCTAAAGAGTCTAGATTGAGTGAGTTCTTGGAAGTTTATAATTTTGAACTTAATGAAGAAGAAGTTAACAAAATTACTGATATTGGAAAGTCATACAAACCGAACTTGAGACAATATTGGCTACCTGAATATTCCAAGTTTGATTAGTTAGTTGCTATGTTATAAAATTTACTTTTTCTTTTTCACCTCACTGCCTGTATATAAGGTTCAAACACTGATGCCTGTATATAAAGTTCAAACACTGATGCCTGTATATAAAATTAAAGCACTGATAGAAACTGTTACTCATCAAATGTTTGTAGGAATTATTATACGTACGAACATACTACAAGATATATTAAAAATTGCACTCAAAACTCTCATGCTTGTTCAATTACAACAATAGCTATGATTCCGACAATTACCTTGAATATGCAGGGAGTACCAACATCTTTGTCAAGTTTCCTATAGAAGATGATTGTCTTAGCAATCTTCAAAATGTACAATTGAATACAAGTTCTTAGATTCATTTGGTCTATCCTTACCATTGATTATTGATTGACTGCATATGCTATTCACAAAATTCAAAGAGCTCATTAATTGTCCGTAAATTTCATCGTTCGATAATCTCATTAATAAATTCTTGGTGTTGTAGTCACTTTTTGTTGTTGATCCATTCAATAATGTATAGTTCTTCTCATGTTATGGTCTTAATAAAATCTAAACTTGCCATATATTTTAATATATTCTTCGAAGTATTTGACACAATTTACATAAGGTGTTAATCTAATCAAATTTCTGTAGACCGTTCACAGTCTTGCATTGTTGTGGTGAGAATAATCGATGTTGTTAGTCAATAGATATTCTTTTAAAAGGTGATTTGATCCCTAAATTTTGATTATTGGTGAATCATTGAATAATAGCTTTCGTGATGATGGTTTGATGATTCACAATTGTCTGTGTGTCATTTTGCGTGCGTTCATAGCGTGGTTATTGTATCATCTCTCGCATAGTTTTACTGTGTATCAACATATAATCAGTTGACTACTTCCTGGTTTGTGCATTTCTTGTTACAAATGATTGATCTGTTATTCTTGAAAACTACTATCTTGAATCAATTTTTTTCTCTTTAATTTTTGCCTTGGGGTTAGAAAGGATCTATTTAAACTTCGTTTTATCCCCTTTGCGTTGTTGTTAACCCAATTCTGCAAATAAATAATAAATGAAAACCAATCAATGCCGCCATTATTACCAGACTTACCAATTGTCACACTAGACAAGAAAATCAAAGTTAAAGGACTTACTTTCACAAATTACAATTCACCCGTCGCCCTCACTGAAATTGAACATTCAGCCGAATCCGATGGTGATACACTAGTTAAAGCAACTGAAATTTTAATTAAGACATAAGAAGCATCAGCTAATCCTCTTGATCTTTTACTTCGCAGTCTTGCATCTAAATATTTCAAAGGAAGTGTTATTAAAGCAATGGGAGAAGACATTTCAGGTATTGTTTTGCAAGTTGGATGGGAAGTTAAAGATACCCAAATTGGTGATGAAGCTTTTGGTGCCGTTCTGACACACTTCGCATTGAACAATTTGTTCCAAGCTTATTCGATCTTCGATCCAGCTAAAATCGTTCTATTCGGGAAAATTCCTGAAAAAATGTCGTTTGTTCAAGCTGCCGCTGCACCTATTGCTGCAGGAACGTCTTACCAATTAGTTACTGCTTATAGTAATTTCAATTCGGATTCAAACGTTTCGATCTTAGGAGCTGGTACATCGGTTGGATTATTTGGTTTACAGTTTGTCAAAATTTATTACGGTGCTAAGAATGTTGTCGTTACATGCTCTGAGGTTTCATCAAACGTGCTCTCTAGTTACCAATGTTCTTAATGGTTAATCTGTTTGTTATCTAATCGTTTGTAATCCTAACTATGTTTGCTTAATATTGAACAGTTATTGTTTCGGTTATTATCCATTT
The DNA here is from genome assembly GCA_019232045.1 of Ogataea degrootiae. Classification (NCBI taxonomy): domain Eukaryota; kingdom Fungi; phylum Ascomycota; class Pichiomycetes; order Pichiales; family Pichiaceae; genus Ogataea; species Ogataea degrootiae. The sequence goes on from JAHDIT010000180.1 coordinate 3,403, forward strand.
CGAAACCCAAACAGTAGGAGTCACATAGTCAGATATAATGAAAAGTGATTAGCGATGCCTTTGGATCCTGTAATCATAGTATGAGTTGTCTTTTGATTTGATCAATGCAGAACAGTATATGTTTGCATTCAATGCTTGTTCTCGTTCCAATTGAGTATTGCCTAAGAGCCCAGTCAAGTTATATATACAACTCTAAACTACTAAGTAACATACATTATGGACTGAATATCTGTATGAGTGCATTTCTTAACCCCACAACTATAACAGGCAACAAATAAAGGATACAATTCCCTCATCAGAACGTTGTCCAAAGCCCAAAAAGGAACTCATACAAGAACATGCGCCACTTGTTTTTTATTCACGCGCCACTCCCAAGACAAATGATCCTGAAGGCGCATGCAAAGGATACTGCGGTTGATAAATCTACTGCAACTTCGTCCCGTCTTCCTGTATTAAACCATACAGAAATGATAATGCTTGAAAACCATCACTTTTCTTTATGGAACAAGTGTTTTATTCAGGTTCCAGGTCATTAAATCATTCTAAGTCACTCAACTAACACATTAAAGTAAGTGTCGCTTCTTATCCTCAAAACAATTTCTTATGTGAAATCCCTCAGGCATTACCACCGAACTTGTTTAACAGTACCTCAACTGTTCTGTTGTAAATCAGCCTTGGCAATGAACTTGATTCCTTTTTTTTCTCTCAGATTGAATATCAATTACTAACAAAAACTACTAAGCTATTCAAGAAACTTTTTTTTTCCTAATTAATACCCTTTATCTTCCTCTTTTTCAAGCAAAGAAAATAAACACACTATTGATCATCCTTGCTTAAAAAGAAATTGACAAATAAAAGCTCAACAAGAGAATGCCAAAACCTTCACCGAATCGGTCCTTCTCATCATACTCAACATTACCGACTAAAAAACATACGTCAGTTTATAAATCGTTAGTCGCCCTAGTTTCTCTATTACCAAACATTACAAATGCCTTGCCAATTCAGCATTTAGTATCAAGAGGAATTATTGGTGCCACAAAGCACTCGGATGAGCCATTAACAGAAGGTGAATTCTATATTTATATGTTCACCTCCATTATATTAGTTTTATTAGGTGGTATTTTTGCTGGTTTAACATTAGGTCTAATGGGCCAAGATGAAGTTTACTTAAAAGTGTTGGCTGATTCCGGTACACCAAGCGAGCAAAAATGCTCCAAGGATGTTTTAAAGTTAATCGGGAGAGGTAAACATTGGTTATTGGTTACCCTGTTATTGTCAAACGTTATCACAAATGAAACTTTACCTGTCATTTTAGATAGATTCTTAGGTGGTGGGTTGGTTGCTGTTTTCTCATCAACAGTGTCCATTGTTATTTTTGGCGAGATCATTCCACAATCAGTTTGTGTTCGATATGGCTTACAACTAGGGGCCTATTTTGCTCCATTTGTTTTATGCTTAATGTACGTTATGTACCCAGTTGCCTACCCTATTTCCATGTTATTAGATTACATCTTAGGTCAAGATCACGGTACCTTGTACAAGAAGAATGGTTTAAAAACATTAGTCACTTTGCATAAAACCATGGGTGTTGAAAGATTGAACCAAGATGAAGTCACGATCATCTCGTCAGTTTTAGATTTGAAAGCTAAAGCAGTCTGTGATATCATGACCCCAATTCGTAAGGTTTACACTATGCCTTCTGACAAAATTTTAAACGAAGATGCAGTTGAAGAAATTTTCAATGCAGGTTTTTCAAGAATTCCAATTCACTTACCTGGTGAACCAACAAACTTTGTTGGTATGTTGTTAGTTAGAATCTTGATCAGTTACGATCCTGAAGATGCTTTACCCGTTTCTTCTTTCCCATTGGCCACTTTACCAGAAACTTCGTTAGAAACCTCTTGTTTGAACATTTTAAACTATTTCCAAGAAGGTAAATCTCATATGGTTGTCGTTTCTGAATCTCCTGGTATGGATACCGGGGCAGTTGGTGTTTTAACTTTGGAAGATGTAATTGAAGAATTAATCGGCGAAGAGATTATTGATGAATCCGATGTTTACGTTGATTTGGATAAGAACATTAAGCGTTCAATTCCAGGACCGTTGTCAAAGAGAAATGTAACTACTTACCTACATTCCCTTTATGCTTCCAGGTCAAATACACAACTATCTCAGTCGCCGGCTGGATCAATATCTGTTCCTCAACAGTCTTACTTCCACAAGAGATCTTCTATTGATTCAACGACTTCTGATGCTACTTCTAATGCTAATGCCAGAACCAAATTACTTGATCAACCTATTCAAGCTAAACAAGATCCCACTATGGTTCCTCAGGCAACAGCTGTAACAACAACTGCAGGTCATCAAATCAACTCTACGACTGCGAACGGTATGAAACCCTCCAATTTGGCCGTTGATCCATTACCAAATACCAATCCAAACGTTAAAATTAAGAAGCAACCGCAATTATCAGCATTTACTGAAGACAGGGTTTCAGAAGTGCCTAGAGTGAAGACGCCAGATTACGGTTCTGTCCATAAGACTGAAGCACAAGCTTTTGTTCACGGTGTCCATAGAAATTTGGAACTTGAACAACAACAACAACAACAATCGAGATCCACTTCAGGAAGAAAATTATCAGTTAATCATCATGGTGACTCTACAACTGGTAACGGTTCCAATTCTGCCAAACAATTCACCTTACCGTCAGGCAAGAAAAAGAGGAATTCTGTTGATTTATCAGATGCCAAGTCAAGTTTTGTAGCCAACAATGATGGTGTTCCATTACCAAAAGCCATGACTCTATCTGCAATCACATCCAACATTGACTCCAACCCTACGCCGTTTTATAGGGACAACGAAAGTAGTAGATCATCAAGGTTTACTCAAACAAATCTAACATCTTCCAGAAGCGACGATTCTGAACGTTTAATTGGTTCTCCGTCTTCAGAATCAATACTAGCTACGAATCATTCGCTGAAATCTTCTTCTGGTTTGATTGAAAACATTGTTAACATTAGAGGTGTCAACAAGACTGTTATTGAAGAAAGTAGTTTCAATATCAATACTACTGTTCCTGGTCCGTTATCGGTAGATAGAAACTGTGGTGTTGTTGAAAGTGAAAGCGATGATGATGAAAGAGAAGATCAAGATTTGTTAAGAAAGAATACTTCTGGATCGAACTCCAGTAATAGACCGAGAAGGGACTCCAAAAGATTTTGGGATTGGACTTGATTGCGTATAACAAAAATATAGTGATGCTAGTATGATTTTTTTTTATTTTGTTTCTTTGTTACCTATATCGTATTGATCGTGATTTTCCTTATTTTGATTGTTTTTGGTTCGTTTTTTTTTCAATTTTTTTGCGTAACAAATTTTTTGTTTATCTGTTTCTGACACAATTGATGGAAATTTCCACCACATCTGTTCTTTTCAATTCTTTTCACCTTTCTATATAACACCCCGAGACACACCCTGATTGAATTTTCTGTCTTCTACGTTTATTCTATAGCATTTACTTGTAGTTGTGTTTGTTTGCACTTTTTGTATACCAATCCCGAGCGAAGTCCCCGAGGAGTGCAAAGAAAGGATAGATTCGGACCGGGATCCGCCCCATCACTTTCCCCGGCTTTGAGCTTTGGAGATGATTTCATTGTTTATAACAGTATTGTCGACAATTGAAAGGTCTAACCATGACAATATCACAACTATCGTATCGTTACGCTTGTATATATTGTACTGTAGTGTTTATTGCTTTCTTGTGCTCTGGAAGTCTGCTTATTTTCCAGCCACAATTTCCAAGCATTTCCAAATGGTGAGCTTCTAGGTCTTCCCATTTGCGCTTTTCCATCATGCTTTTCTATTCTTTACCTGTCAATCTTCACTTATCTTTTCTCCATGTTAGTATTATAAAGCTAGTATCAACCACTTCCATCCATATATATCCTTAAAATCAATAGATAATCAAGCACAAGCCCACAGATTTCCCGTTGCAGCCTTGCATGGATTTCTTCAACGTACTCGAATCCCACCCACCGTATTTATTCTTCAAAGCTTAGACAGCAAATCAGTTCATAAACTATATATATACATAAGTAGATATTATCAATTACTAACTCGAGTTACTAAAGCCAACTAGGCATTGACATTCTCTGCATTTACAATTATGACATCAGGTTCAGAGCAAAGAGAACAGCTACTTCCAGTGCCAGAAACAACAACAACCACAACCACAACCACAACAACCCCCAATCCCGTTCCTTCGGTACAATTCCATATTGACCCTGACGTGCATCAACAACAGCTACCACATATCCAGACTCCACATATCCAGGCTCCAACTATCCATCATCCAAAACTAGCATTTAATGGTGACCATACAGCAAGCATCATGAACAGAAACCCGTCTTCGTCTTCATTGCATTCACAAGCATCCTCTGCTCCAAGCCATAAAAGCAATAAGAGCAATAATGTGATATCTAGATTTTTTAAGAGGTCAGGTAGCACTAATAGCATTAATAACTCATGCAACCATAATCCTTCAAAGTCAGCCAATGACAAAGCCATTGATGGGACAACAGCACCTGGTTTGCCTTTGACCCCAAACACATCAAGCTCACAGTTAACTCCAAAGGTTTCAAACACTTCTGAGTACTCTACCGCAGAATCGACGGATTCCAATAACACAGGTTCGAATTCGCCGAAAACAAGACTCAGGTTGAAAAGGTTTTTTAAGCCTGGTGCAACGTCGACGAGTTCACCAAACTCGTCAAACTCATTGAATACAGCAAGCAAGAAGTTGAAAGAACAACAAGATGAATTGCATAAAGTCATTAACACTAAACTAAACAAGTTGAAGATTACAGGCCATGGACATTCATCCTCATCCACTTCATTGTCCTCCAGATTCGGGTTACACAAGAATAAAGACACAGCTAAGAAACAACATTCATCGGCACCGCATACCCCGGCTCCACAAACACCACCAAAGGCCGTTGGACCAGGTGGTGTGCCATCATCAACAAGCCCGGAAGATCTTGAATCCGACAAAATCATGGAATCTTTGGTGTCCAATTACGGTGTCATACCAGACAAATCAACTGAAAAATACTTACTCGGTGAAGGTGCCGGGGGGTCTGTCCTTATTGTCAAAAGACCGTCAGACAACGGCATTTTCGCAATCAAGAAGTTCAGACCACAAAACATTAGAGAATCCGATTTTGATTATCGTAAAAAGGTCCATAACGAATACAATTTACTTGCTGACCTAAAACATGAAAACATTGTTCGTGTCTATGAACTACTAAATGAAAACTCACTCTATGTTTTAGTCATGCAATACTGCCCTTACGATTTCTTCACTATTGTTATGGGTGGAGTCATGTCCAAGTTTGAAATATATTGTTATTTCAAACAAATGGTCAAGGGTGTTGTGTATTTACACGAACAAGGCATAGCTCACCGTGATTTGAAGTTGGATAACTGTGTTTTAACAAAGCAAGGTATTTTGAAATTGATAGATTTTGGATCGGCTGTTGTTTTCAAACCAAAAACGCTTAGAGCTCACGCAGGAGGATCACCAGATCATCAAAACGAGTCCTCGCTCACTTTGACGTCTAACGGTTCAGCAGCATCCACTGCTGCCACTAACGCTTCATCAATCATTAAAGCTAAAGGTATTGTTGGCTCTGATCCATATTTAGCTCCAGAATGCTTAGGTATGGCGACTTACGATCCAAGACCTGTTGACGTTTGGTCAATGGCTATAATGTTCTGTTGTATGGTGTTACGTAGATTCCCATGGAAGATCCCAAAGGGTTCAGATCCATCTTACAAGGCGTTCAGCGCTGAACCATCTGAACATATCGATGAAAACGGGCGTAAGAAGATCATGGGTCCGACTAGATTGTTAAGGTTACTGCCTAGTTCATCTCGCGAGCTGATCGGTAAGATGTTGATCGTCAAACCGGAGAACAGAAGTGATATGTCTAATGTTCTGTCTTCTGAATTTATTTCTGGTATTAATAGTTGCAGTTTGGAAATTGGGGACGATGATGAAGAAACTTTTATAAAGAGTGATGATCATACACATCATTTGATCACTGAGGAAGATTTAAAAAAAATCGAACTTGAAAGGCAAAAGCAAAAAGAGGTTAGTAGTATGATGACCTAACTCTGTTTATATTTGGTATATACTTTTTTCTGTTCTTGTTTTTATTATTAGATGATATCTCTCTATGTACATTTATTATAATCGCAAAAAAGGAACCAAAAAAACGAAAACAAGCTGTTATAAAGTGAAATTGTAATTAAAGTTGATGAAGAAAAGGTAGATTAAACGAGAACATTCAAGAACACAAAACAAAAAATGTCTCAAAAGGGTAGAGCCAATCACCAACCTTGTTCGTAGATCATGGAAACGGACTCACCGTTATTGATTCTTCTAATAGCTTCACTGAAAATTCTACTCACGTCCAAGATAACCATAGAATCACCACCCAGTTCCATGAAATGTTCATCTTGGTCAACGGTATTAGTAGTAATAATCTTATCGATACATGAAGCCTGTAACTTTTTAATAGCATCACCACTGAAAATACCGTGTGTAATCAAAGCGTAAACGTACTTACAGCCTTGATCTTTTAACAACTTGGCAGCCCTGGTGATAGTTGAAGAAGTATCAACTAAGTCATCAATCAAAACGCAAACTTTGTCGTGAACATCACCAACTAGCATAGTTGTAGCAACGTATTTTTCTACCACTGGGGGACCAATATTTGGTGAAACAGTACCTGAAACAACGCCATTGAAAGACACCACTGAGCTAGATTTTTGTATCAGTGGTGCTTGTTGGATCGAAGTTGCTGAATTTGGATTGATGATTGAGGATGTTGATTGGTTAGAATGAGCCGTTAGGATATCTGAGGATAATTGGGCATTGGAATTGTTCAATTCTTGGTTGATAACCATTTTTTGACGACGTTCTTTGTGAATTAATGCAAAACGTAAACCTAAAGCATCAGCAATTTTGGTAGCACGCTTTGCACCACCAGCATCAGGAGAGACAATGACACATTCTTTGTAATTAGGTATGTAATTCGCGATGTAGTGTTGTAGTAGTGGTTTTGAGTATAAATTATCAACTGGAATATCGAAAAACCCTTGAAATTGAGAATCGTGTAGGTCCATTGTGATGATGTGGTTGGCACCCGCTGATGTCAACAAATTGGCGATTAAAGTACCCGATTGTGAGATCCATGATTTATAACCTGAATTCAAGGAAATTGCAGAGGAGTTTGTTAACATTGATTTCGGTTGTGAAGAAATTGGTGGTGCTTGACGAGCAGAAGAGGCTGAAGGGTTTAAAGGGGATGGTGAAATGATATTGGAAGACAATTTTGGATTCAGTAACTCTTTTGGCGATGGATGGTCATTACCAACTATTGGAGTACTAGAACTGTTCCTTGAAAGTGACCTTGGAGATGGAGGCACGCTGTCCAAAAGGTTGAAGTTTTTCGTGTTCATTGATGATAATGACGGTGTGCCTTTCTTGGTGGATGGAGATTCAGGTTGTCTAGAATAGAAGAATAATGGGCAAACAACTGTAATTCTTCTAGCCGATGCCATTTTACAAGCACTGATCATAATTGTTAGCTGAATGAAGTTATCATTAACATGGCCAGAACCAGATTGGATAATGAAAACATCTTTTTCTCTAACAGAGTTACGAAACTGAACCGAAGTTTCACCGTTTGAAAATTTCGATAAGTCAACTTCACCTAAGGGTAGGCCCAAATTGTTACAAATTCTCTCTGCTAAGACGGGGTTTGAAGAGCCTGAAAACACAATAATATCTCTCATATCGTTTTAAAGTATGCTTGTTATACTGAATGTGGTGAAACGGGAGTGTTTTACTTGACACAAGTCAAGCCAATTAAACTTACATAGAGATATATAGTTTTAGATTTTTAATAAATTTTTAGTACTGTTCCGACTCTTAACCAACAAACAGAAAGGCTTCTTGTGTTCCATTTGTCCTGGCAAAACATTTTCTAGTCGATCGACGAGTCGAACACGTGATTCACTTCTGCCAGCCGGACCTCGTGCCCCTTTCCCGATTAGGGCATAGTCGTGCATTTGCTCAATACGGACTAATAGGGGACGTTGGAAGCTGTAATGTGATGTGATACGATCGGATCTGCTCCTCCTGTGTTGAATGATAGATATGATAATACTCAGATTGGATCTACTTTTCTCTCCCCCTTTCCGTGAGTCAGAGAAGACAATTGTTCAATATCCAGATTCAGTCATCTAATTATACATTATTCTGCAATGGGTCGTATCCTAAATCAGTTGAAAGACGATATAGCACGTCTAACAAGAGCTACGTACACAAACATCTCCAAAAATGAACACTCAAACGGTGAAATCATGACGTTAGTTAATGAACTACGTACCACTATCTCCCAAGTGGATCAAACAATGATATCACAACAGAAAACTATAAACACTTTGATTGATGCTGTAATTGCCCAACAAGATACGCTAGAGAACTTAGTTGAGCTATCCCAAGATCAATCTTCGCATAAAAGCTCCTTACTCGTTAGAAGAACAACCACATCAAGGACCCAAGGTAAGAAAATTACCAGCCGTTCTTCCAAGACACTTGTTAGAAGACCTTCAGCAGAAAGAAAAGCTGTTAATTTGAAAAGATTGCAAGTTAATCCAGTCTCGAATGCTGAATTTGAATCTATGAAACGTGATTTGCAACAATTACCTCGAAATCTTTTGACCAACTCTGATGACGAATCAGACGATATGTCCAGTGTCGACTCTGACGATCTATCTTTGCTTGGCTCAGACCTGGATATGGGCTCTTCAGACACAGAGTTAACAGACTCTGCTCCATTGCCTCCTCCAAAAGGCTCTCCATCCTCCTCATCGTCATCATCATCAAAAGGAAAACGGCAAACCAAACCAAGGACCAAACCAAGGGCAACCATTCCAAAATTATCGCCATCAGTGACAAAATCAACACAAACAGCGGCTACAAAGAAAAGAACCGCATCAGTGGGACAACTTCGTGAAGCCTTGAGTAGATATACAACATCCGAAAGAGTACTAAACGAAGAAGATCCTGCTAAATTGCAACTATCAATTGATTTCCACAAACTACAACCAAAGATCCGCCATTATAAGCCAAAGCCAATGAACATTCAACATCTGTTAACGATCTGGTTTGAAGGTGCTAACCGAAACGGAGAAAGAAAAAATGCAATTCCTTCGATCGTTGAATTACTAGATAGCAAACCAGGTTGGGTTAGTCGAAACACTAGATTCTTGGACGATTTTACATTGATTATCAAATTATACGAAAAAGTTAAAGCGAAGATCGGTAACAGAAAGGACACTACTGATTTAATTGCCAAATATATGAAATTGGAAAAGTTGAATTTGTCAGGGTTGAAAGTGAAAATTAATAAATCGATTGAAAGTCGAACTACCAGAGGGAAATTGGCACCTAAAGACGAAGAACTTTTGAACGATAGAAAAGTTGCGTTGATCAGAGATATGGTTTTGAAACATCGAAATTAGGACCGCATGCTGTATTCGAATTGCTTATTTGTTGGCTTATTCGTTGGCCTGTAGAATTAATGAACGCTCTTTGTATTTATTTAATGTATGTTTAACCAGACACCCGAATAGTTACCGTGCGGCTCTCTGCGCCTGGTTCGAAAAGCCGACTTTCCAAAATGGATAAAACGAACTATAAATAGCTTACACCCTTTGATCTGATTCCCATATTCATCAACCACTTACCATCCTTCTTATACGATAATACCCTTGTAATTGCATCTTAGTTACACATGGTGCACCAATATTCCAATAATGAACTTTTGTTATCCTTCAAATCATCACACACCGCAAGTCCAATAATCAAATCATCCTCATTTTCTTCTCAAAAGACGCAGTATCCACCATTACCTCCAAAACCGTCGTCTATATCAACGAGCACAACAGCCAATACACACAATACAAGTGTAAATGAGCACAATAGTACGTCACTGCCCCACCTTCCAAGAAAACCAACAGTTTATCAACTTTCTAATCCGTCATTAGAATCGCAATTCAAGATCACGTCGGCATCCAGTAATGTGAATAGGTATTCATTTGATCATAATCCATTTGACACATTATCTACTAAATCTCCAGCGTTGTCGAGATGGAGCTCAATCTCATCTTCCGTGTATTCTCGGTCAAATTTTTCTTCAAATACCACTGACAACAGATCAGGTATTCCTGCACCAAGAACAGAATCAGCATCGCCTCCTCCGATCCCACCATCGAGGAGAAGACGACCGCCTCCCTCACCGCCAAAACCACTAAAGTCTCACCTAGCATCAATTCATAGTATTAACACTTTGGTATCACAGGAAACAATTGAACAAAAGCAACCGATACCTGAAGTTGTCAAACATCATGTATATAAATCATTAACTCAGCCTCAACCAGATTCCTTATCGAAACAGCAACTGGTTCAACAACTTCAACGGATTGAGGTTGAAAAGACACCTACACAATCGATTAAACGGAACAGCATTTATGATCTAGTCTCTGATGGACTATCGCACTCGCATTCATCAAGTCAAGTTTCAAACAGTGCAATCACCACCATTTATGATTCTGAGGATGAGGACGGTAAGTATCGACCAGTTGTTCCACAAGTTCCTTGTTTAGATATAGATATTGATCCACTACTCTCTTCAACTGAACCAAAATTGAGTCTGATCCCTCGACTACTTGACCTCGATGATGATCCTCAATCTGGCACAGCCATGACTGATAACTATGCTAATGGCAACGAATCTAGTGATGATACAGAATCACTAAGTTCTACAAATAGAGTCCAGTTGAGAATTCCACAAGTTGAAATATTCAGTGACGGTAACGATTACGAACAACTCACACCTGTAGGAAGTGATAACGCTGAGTCTATTGTGCCTGGGAACCCATACATTCCTGAAATTGAATTTGAAAATTTAGGAATCAATGAGGTCAATAAGGATTATGATACTTCTAAATCATCGGAACTATTGGAGAATATGATCAATGAAATAAATGGATACTATCAAACAGTCAACTCTTCTGGTCCTGATTTAGAATCCTATCAAAATGAAATGGTTTCTGATCTTCCAGAAAATGTGCAAAGTGATCATTCAGATAATGAACAGAAAGAGCATGAACACGCTTACAATTACAGCCTAGAGTTCGATGACGAGGAGCCAATTACAGTCCAACGCATCTTCAACGAAGATTCCGTATATGGGAAGTGTCTCAAACTAAGAAAATTACCAAAAGGAGTTACACTAGAAGATGTACTAGGATTAAATAGTACAACCACTGAACGAACTCTTTTATTCAAAGGCAACTTTAATGTATTAACCAAGAGGACACAAATGCCCAAAAAAGTTGATGTTTTAGTGTATACTGACTGCGTTATCATCGTTGGAGGCTCTAAAATTCGTTTGTTGAGTGTTGAATATTTACAAGTTGTCTTACATGTGAATAACAATCATAGGAATCAACAACAACAAACGGACAATAACATAGTGGAGCTATTTGACTCTAGTATCGGGCTTCGGATTTTGTTGAAATGTGACTCAGGTATTGGAATAAGTGATTTCATAAGGTTAATTTCCTATTTAACAAAAGTTAGAAAAGATCAGGTTACCAAACTGAAAGATTGTGATTTTAAAATATTTGATAGCTTGAAATTCATCTCTGATAAATGTTTCCATTTTAATTTTGTCTCACAGTCTGATCCACTATTGATAATGGATCCTATAGTTAAGTCTTATAAGACTAACCAAATACAATCGCAAGATGTTCTGATTCCACATTCAAACACCATTAACAAGGTTTTAGAATACACCTTTCATAGTCAGCAGTATTGGATAGTTGGCGGGGAAAACGGGATATTCATAGCCGCAAAACCATCATCAAGTACGGTGACAAACGAATGGATAAAAGTGGCCAATATTCATCGGGTTGAACAAATGTTAATAATTAAAAACATATTATTGGTGTTGTCTGATAAAAAAATATTATTTTTCAGGATATTTGAATTATTTGAAGTTTTCAAAGCACCTGTTAACTACCGTAAAGAAATTTGGTTTTTCAACTTATTGTCCGATAGATCTATTGGAATATTGAAAGCAAAAAACGATACTTTGTATGTGCTATCAGTTTCTAATACAATTGGTAATGGATTAAGTAACGAAATTGTTGTTTTAGATCCTATTTATGATATCACTAGACAAGAGATCCAAACGTTTAGAATTACATACGAAATACCAATAATGTTACGAATCCTCAACTTTAAAATCTTTGAAAAAACGCTACTTGCTATAACTTTAGAAGGATTCCATATTTTCAAATTGAATTATGATAATGGTCTAACATGCACTGTTAATTATGGGTTTGGATTTTCTAAATTCCCCCCGTTTAATGAAGACAGTCATAATTTATTTGATAGCATTGGTCATCCTGTGGATTTAATCCAGCTGAACCATCTAAACAATATTTGTCTGCTAGTCTACTCCAATAGATTACTCATTTGTGATAAATTCGGTGGCTTGTCGAAGAAACTTGAATTAAATATCGGTTTTGCAGTTAAACAATCTCGGTTTTTAATTAAGAGAAATTTACTAATACTATCAAATGATAACGCTATCCAAATTTGGAAATTACAAGTTATTGAAGGTGGTATATTAACGTTTGTTAAAGCTGACACATATCTATCAAGATTTGTTAGATTGGTTTCAGCATCCGATGATTTGGAAAAAGTTGTGTTTAGATTGTCTAGCCCGTTTGTTGATGGTGTGAAAGGTGGTCAGATTAAACCTGAGGTTCCATTAAAAGACATCTACGAGTACTCCAATACTTTAGATAACTGTCAACCTGAGTTGTTACTTCAATTGTAGGTATATATATAAATTCACATCTCTAATACTATACTTTGGGTATAATTGGGTTGTATTGTGTAGTAGGTCAAAATATATAATATATTAATAACAGGTAATATATTTAATTAATACTTGCTTAATTTCTTTTAAACAAACCTCATAAGGTAAAAGTATAAACCAGTGCCTCAATAAACAGAGTAGTTCCCTCTATTTTATATTACAATAAAGTTCAACATTTGGCAATAACAATATTGCAGTGAACTTAGCCTACCTGTAACCTAAACACACAACACATTGAGAAGGTAGTGCCCTCTCTACAAGTTCACAACCCCTACCATATTATCAAATGTCTAGATAGGAACAACTAAACGCTTGTCACATCTGGCATAGGTAATTTTGTATCACACCTGATATTTCAACAAATATAAGTCAACTCTTTTACAGTTACTGACTGTATAAATAATGTCTAAAATGTTGCCATGTTGCAAAGGTTTGAATATCCAATCGAGGCTGTGCATCTGTATTTTTTTGGATACGAAGATGTGCTGTACGATTTACCAACATGATTTCGATTTCTTTTTAAGAAGAGATGGAGTATACCAACCATTATATGTCAATGTTAACTGAAGAAAGTTGTACTGAACCTATAGTGATTTCAACAAAGGATAAAATTGGACTATTCAAAGACTCATTTGAATTAGAAGCCAGGCCGATTATCGGGCTGGCGAGGTTGGTGGGCATTTAAATGTGGCTGGGAAGATGTGTCAGGAGAGTGACGTTTGTTTTTGGTGTTGATCGACTGAGTGTAAATGGGCGTCGATCACGGAAACCACCAAAATAAGTAAGTCGTATTCGGAATTAAGCAAGAAATTATACAAGAATCATGGAACATCAAATTGTAATCTCCAGGCTATCCTAAAATGCCGCGCTACATCCCTGGATCATCTCAACAATAGAAATACCGTTTTATGCGCTGTGTTTTTATTTCTAGAACAGAAATAACTCATTGAAATAATTGAAGAAATCTAATCTCAGTATCTCAGACAAATAGACAATATTGAATGATCTTTTTAGCAGAAGACAACATGAATTTAAGACTCCTTGAAGGTTTTGAATACCTAAATTATATGTTTATTTATAATCAAACTAACAACCTACCTTGGGGTCTGCAGTTGAAGTTTCCAGGATTATTAATCTGCGATATTAAGGTGCTTTCAGGTGCTACAGAACAGAAGTGGTTTCTGTCAACGTGCTAATTCACCACACATCTCATCAACTTTAGCTCTGCTCAGTAGGTTTCAATTTGATCCGCGGGAAATCTATGGTTAGTAATTTTAATATAAGCTTGACATTTAACAGAGAGTGACTCTCCGA
>JAHDIT010000181.1:0-17547 GCA_019232045.1 Ogataea degrootiae
GTTTCACAAGATGATGGGTACTTCATTGTTGTTTTCTACTACTAATCATCCCCAAACGGATGGACAAAGTGAACGAATGATTCGTGTGCTTAATCAATTACTCAGATCTTATTGTCAGAACAAGTTGAATAGTTGGGATCAATATTTACCTATGGCAGAGTTTGCTTATAATTCTACTTATCAGAGTTCTATTAAAGCAGTTCCCTTTGAGTTGGATTTATGTTATATTCCAACATCTCCTTCTTATGTTACTTCTTGGGTTGGTCCTAGATATTCCCCATCAGCTGAAGAGTTAATGAAGTCACTGAAAACCACTCAATTACAGGTTCAAGATCAATTGGTATTGTCACAACATTCCCAAGAGAAGCATCATAATCGTCATCATCGTGCTCATGTTTACAAAGTTGGTGATTGGATCTTATTGAACAAAGATGCTTTAACAGTTTCCAAGACTTACACTAAGATTCAACCGTCGTTCTTTGGTCCATATAAATTGGTTAAACAACTAGGTACTAATGCTTTTGAGGTTGATCTTCCAGTTACCTCAAAAAAGGATAGAACTATCAATATTAAGTGGTTCAAACCTTTTAATGAACGTTCTTCAATATATCCTAAACAACCACCAAGAACCAGTTTAGAAGCTAGAGCTAGGATCAATGAAATGGCTACTATTGCAGGTTTTGATTACGTTAAGAGAACTGTTACGGTTAGTTGGCAAGATTGCCATCCTGGTCACACTTCTGAAGTTGCATATTCATTGTTTGATTTAGCGGATAGAAGCCTTAAGGATACATTACTTCGTAACGCCCAAGTTTTTACATCTGTTGCTATTCATGATGTTGCTACTGATTCGAGGATTGATGTTGTCGCTGAAGAAACTCGAGGACGAGTTCCTTTAGAGAGGGGATAATGTAAGGTATTGGACTCCGAGCTGCTAAAAATAGTAACTTGATTTTAACCCTTCTTTGGATTTCTCGAAAATTCTTTTGTAAAATCTTTCTATTGTTTCTATTTGCTTTTTATTGTTATATAGATAGTTATTAGTGATTGAAGTTTAGTTTGTCTTCAATCGTATTTTATTATATATAGTTGGAGTTTTTCCCTTGGATAGAGAGTTAAATCTTTTGAAAAGAGAAAGAGCAATTAATTAATTAAGAATAATTACCACAAAAAGAACGACAAAATCGAATAGTGCCCAATTCATTACAAAACAGAAATTGGGCCAATGGTCTAGTGGTATGATTCCTGCTTTGGGTGCAGGAGGCCCTGGGTTCAATTCCCAGTTGGCCCCATTTTTTGCTTAGACTTTCCTCATACCTACCAATCGACCGCACAGCCTTTGAAATTGGCTGAGAATTTGCCACTCCATTAGTTTGTTTTCGTTTTTCTCAATCGAGAAAACTAAACTTACCCAGCTTGGAACACCACCTTACGAATTATGCTTTTGTTTATGCGTCTCCGTCAACACGTTAAAATTGTACTAGTACTTTGTTTTGCCAATCTTACTATAGCATAACAGTTTTAGCTGGCCCTTAACATTATCTTTATAGCTCAACTATACTATTACAAAAGTTTGTTTATCAATTCACTTCAGAAACTCTTTTGCCAAGATAGAATGTCTTCCTTAGTCTTAACATATAAAACACTCTCATCGGGTTTCTCAAAGCTATCAGTTCAATCAACTCGTTCGTTATCGTCTACAGTGCCTGTTTTCAAGCAAACTACATCAAAGAAGACAATAAAGATCGAACAACCTGTCAAACCAAAAAAGAAACAGCCAACTCAAAAGCAGCTAGAGAAACCAAAAAGACCTGCTTCTGGTTACAACCTTTTCATTAAAGATAAGTTTTCAACTTTGGATAGAAAAGAAAAGATTTCTCTTGTCGAAGTTTCGAAAGCATTCGCCGAAGAATGGAAAACTACTTCTAAAAAGTCCGATTATTTGGCCACTGCAAAATCTCTGAAAGAAAAGTACCACAAAGAACTAGAAGCTTGGAAGGCAAAATACAAGAAACCAGCTCACGGTTTTGCCAAATATCTTGCTGAAAACTATGAAAAACCAGCTGTTTTTGAAAAGGGTTATATTCCTAGCGAGATGAAAAGGGTTGCTGCCAAATGGGGTCAATTAACTGAACAGGAAAAACAAGCTTGGAAGTAATCAATTGCACTTGTTCCTAAATCCAGCTCTCTACTATTCCCATTATTTTGTGGGTTACGATTATGATGATATACTCTAGACTAGGATATTAGTCCTGTTGGTTAGTTTTGCTTTTTTGTCTCTTTGATTTTAGTTTAGTCTAGTTATATTATATGAAAGTAGCTTTGCTATTTTTCTAAGTTTTTGAATTAAATTGCCGAAAGCTTTTGAGGTTTTATACTATACTATCTGTCTGTCTTCTTTTTATTGTGTTACCTATAGGTTATTTTATTTCTATTTTTATGATAGGAATGGAAATGGTATATTAGTGCTCTATTAGTGCTATTGAAAGTTCTAGCTTACGAACATGGCCGTTATACTTTGTAAAAGATAATACTCTTTACTAAACAATTTTCGAATCAAAGAGATTATTGACAATTCAGAAAAACAATTGGTTCCACTTTTCTCATCGACCATAAATATCTCAATACAAGAAACAGAGTGTTTCGATCTCTTGGTTAAACTGTAATTTTCCTCAGTCATCAAAGTGACATCGTAGGAATATCTAGAAAACTTGAAAAAATTGACGCAAAAGCTTAAACTAAGACATTTAACTGTAATAAGACAGTTAACTTTAGATGCAATTAAAGTAACCAAAGTGAACAAGAAGATAATTGTTGACAACAAATCTTAGGTAAATGATCACGTGACTATTTACTTCTTTGTAAGTGCAAAAAATGCGGTCGATCCAAGTTGTTAATAATATCAACAGATAAACTCTGATAAAAATGTAACCTAACGTTTAAACAGACAATTAGAATAGATGGACGTCTTCAGTTCAACCTGATATTTCAGTCACATCACATTGAAAAAGAAGAATATAAAGGCTGAACCTATACACAGATATTTATAATCTTTGAATATTTAAGACCATCTCATTTGTTCTAGGAGTTCCAGAAAAATATACACTTTAGTGAGACCCAATTGACATTTTAACTATTGGCTCTTTTTTATATCTACAGTCTTCTATTAGTTTTATACCAAATGCAACTATTGAAATTGGTCTATTTATTATTGACGATTACTGTTGTAAATACTGTCCCGATCCCGAAGGAGGACCCAGAAGTTACCCACAAGGTCACTTTTGAAGTTACCCAGGGTGATTCTTATCTCGGGAACTTGACACTTGGTTTATTTGGAACTGCAACTCCACTAACTGCCGAAAACTTCTATGAGCTATCAAAAACTAAATACAAAGGCAGTATCTTTCATAGAGTCATTAAGGACTTTATGATTCAAGGTGGCGATTTTGAGAACGGTGACGGTAACGGTGGTTACTCCATCTATGGAAAAAAAGCTGGTTCGTTGCCTGATGAAAACTTTGACTTGAAGCACGACAGATTAGGAAGATTATCAATGGCAAATTCTGGTAAGAACACCGGTGGTTCCCAGTTTTTCATTACTAACTCTATTACCGAATGGTTAGATGGGCAATACGTCGTGTTTGGTCAACTTTTAGAAGGCTTTGAAACTTTGAACGTTATTGAGAACTCAGAGACTAAGAAGAACAATAACAGACCTCTTGAGGATATAATCATTTCTGAAGTTCATTATTCCAAAATCTCGGATGTTACGGAAACAAAAGAACAAGTCGATACTGAAACTGAAGATTCTACAACTAATAAAGAGCCACCTGGAGAAATTTCTGTGCCTTCGAAGGAGCAAGACGGTGTTACTGAAACTAATGACTCTAGCTATAAAGCTGGAGCCCCTGATACTGATTTATTTGGTACACATGAAACAGAATCTGAACTAGAAGCTGAAATAGAAGCTGAAAGAATTCACGAAGAAAAAGAAGATTCTTTTAATGCTCCAAGAAAACACATTATTGTGATTCCTTTCCTCTTTGTCATACTCTTATGTGTTTACGCCGGTGTTAAATTTAGGAAGGTTATTGTGTTCAATATCAGAGGTCCAAGATACAGAAAGATTTAAATTCATAATAGCTAAGCTCATATTTTAGTTTGTAGACTTTTCTTGTTTATTGGACTCCAATGGTTTTAGTCTAATTTATTGTTTTCATTGTCTTTAAAATTGATTCATATTTATTTGTTTTTTGTTATATTTAACTGTCGGCTTATGCACAGGTTTTCTCATATATATATAGTTTCGGTTCCAAATGGACGATATCTCTTAATCGTTTCTTAAGGTAACTGAAATCCAGATATTTGAATGATTGTAGTATATTATTCAAGAAATTAATAGGGTCAGAAGTAAAGTCTTTCACGATTTCAATAGCCGACCCTTTATTCAATCCAGAAAATCCTTCAATGACATCAATTTTTAACCATTCACAGCCTTCTAAAGAAGGTAATTTTTCATCGTCAGACATGCCTGAGTCTTGATTGAACTCTGTAAGAACATAATCGAATGAATACCATAAACTGTAATTATTTTCTGACAATTTTTCCAAATCTTCCGTCTTATCGTAGATTGCTTTCAGTTCGTCACTGGATATTTGTCCAAATAATGTAGCACCTGTCATACATGTTGGTATATCCATATGGATAGTTATTGACTCTTTGAAAGGATTACTGTCTTTAAGATCATAAATTCTGAGGTTAATTGTTTCCAGTGCTTTTCCTCCTGGATAGTTAAAGCTAGATGAATAGGCAAACAACAAACTTATAGAAACATTGGCAAAATAGGTGGTGGTCATAAGCAATGAGATGAGACTCGATTTTGTTGATTTTGTTAAGGTAAACTTACTAACCGCAGATGCTGCGGACATTGTTAGCCCTGGGACAGAATAGATGATAAATCTCCATTCTTTATGCGGTTGCAGAGACATTAAGCACACAAATAAAAGTGACGAAATAGAAATAGATTGCATTGTTTTCACTTTATAGTTGACCATATCAATAAATAGTCCAGGTATTGCCAAAATGGGAACCAATGGAATTGTAAACAACTTCATAAAGTATTTAGTAAAATAATAGTAAATCGGTTCAGTACCCCAATTCTTAGATTCTCCTTGGATGACATTATATATGAATGATTCTAGTTCTGGTAATGAAGGAGTTTTCCAAAAATAAGAATCCACAAAAAAGCTGGAGAAAATCCCAATGCCTGCTCCTAAGAAAAGTTTTAAAACACACTTTGATATTGTTGTTTGTTTGTTGTATAAGCAGACAGCAAGTATAATTCCGGCAAAGAACAACAGCTCAACTCTGAAAACAATCCCAGTAAAGACTAAAACTGCTAGACCTTTTCCAATATCACCTGTAATAATATTTGCTATTGCAAGGTTGAATAATGGCAAGGCAAAGAAGTTAGGAAGCGTTCTTGATGCATAATATACAACGTGAAACTGAGAATATTGTAGCATACTAAACCATAAGCCAATTGAATCAGTGTTCTTATCGCAAGCTTTAACAATTGAACTCTTCAAGTTAATCAATGCTAGGCCATTGAATAATCCAAGTAATATTCTGGACACAAATTGGTATCTCAAATCTGTTATAGTGTAAATAATGGTTAACGAAGGTGAGTTGACAATGTTCAAAATTGAATCAGTGTATTTCCCAATAAAGGCTTTTAATGGCCTAATAATAGATGATAGGATGACTGCACCTAAAAATGACCTTTTAACAGCACCTGGAAATTCAATGTGATCAAAATATTCTAGTTCATCAGGACCATATTCAATTAGATCAGATATTGCTTGAATATTGAAAGATTCTTCGACTTTCGTAAATGGAGACAAACACAAATAAAAGACTATTGTTGCCAATAGAAGCAAATCCAACGATTGTGAAAAGAGATGTTTCATGGCACCTGATTATCCGTCTCGGTTGTTTTACAGGTCGACAGTACAAGTTGTAAGATCCTTTCCTAGGTATATAATAAACTCAGTATAAATTCTAACTCCGAATCTCAATCGAATTACAAAAGTTCAGTTTATTTACACTTTTCTGTAGTGTACGCGATGCCTGACAGGACTGGAAAAATACGCCTTCCGATCTCTTGATGGTCTAAATTTTTGTATCATCATTCTGATAGTGAGACACGTTCGGAAATAGTTTTGCCTTTATCTCTTCGTAATAAAAAAAGAGGCATTATTGAAACAAGAAATATTGCAGATACATTATGGACTTGGGAAACGATGATATGATTCCAGAATTGGTTTCTGACGAAACGGAAGAAATCCAATATTCACATGCTTTACCAGGTGAGGTGAAAAAGTACAGGCAAGAAGCTGGCTTGTCTGAAGAAGAAGTCGATAAAAAAGTCCCAGTTACCATCATTACGGGATATCTAGGTTCCGGGAAATCAACATTACTTGAACAAATTGCGAAGAGAGGTGACCGTAAACTCGCAGTTATATTGAATGAATTTGGAGATTCTACAGAGATTGAAAAATCGTTAATGGTAAAAGATAGGGATAATGAAGAAGCGTATGAAGAATGGTTGGATCTAGGTAACGGGTGTTTATGCTGTTCCGTTAAAGATAATGGGGTAGCTGCTATAGAAAGATTAGTGGCGAAAAGACAAGGTTTCGATCATATAGTATTGGAAACCACTGGTTTAGCTGATCCAGCTCCAATCGCTACCATGTTTTGGCTAGATGATGCACTATCATCTAATGTCTATATCGATGGTGTGGTCACAGTGTTAGATTCTGAACATATTGAAAAATGTTTAGATGATTTTGGTGGACATTTCCATAACGAAGAGCAAAAGGGTAAAGATGGCGAACTCACAATTGCTCATCTCCAAATAGCGCTTGCAGATTGTATTTTAATGAATAAGATAGATAAAGTGGAAAATGATCCAACGAGGGTGGAACAAATTACACATAAAATAAAAGGCATAAATGCTATTGCTCCAATATACTCCACCAAATTTGGTGATATCGAATTAGACAAGATTTTAGATTTGCATGCTTATGAAAACAGAAACGTGGAGAATTTGATTAGAGTCAATTCTGAATTTCATGACCCAAGGATAAATACAGTTACTTTCAACTTCCCCAAACTAGAAAACGATCAATATGCTAGATTTGAAGCCTTTCTACAACGTTTACTTTGGCAAGAAGATTCTGAAGATAATTCGATAGAAGTTCACAGAACAAAGGGTTTAGTTTTTATCGATGACACTTACAAAGTTGTCCAAGGTGTGAGAAAGACGTACGATGTTTACGATGGGTTGGATAATATTGAAAACTTAGGACTCGATACTAGTAGATTGGTCTTGATTGGCAAAAACTTAAGCTATGATTACTTGAAAGATCTCTTCTTTGAAAGAATGGGTATTGAGGTACTATAGTAGCTTGATCATGAATAGTTGTACTATAAACTGTTCTGAACTCTGTGTTATAAGTGGATTGAAAGATGTATAGAAGGAATCAAATCGTTAGTTGAAGTATAAATGAACAAAAGTAATCGACGTGCGGCTCTTCTTTTCCTCCCCAGAGTCTTTTTCCCCACCCTGAGCAAAAAAGACCCATGTGATAATCGACAATCAAGTAAGCCCTTTCTCTTTAAATACAGGTATAAATATAAATATACAGTCAATTTTTCATACTTGTAAATTAGTCTCTTGATACTTGAATATACATATCGTTACAACAGCTCATCAGGTTAGATTCATAATGGAAAACATTAATACTAAAAATTTTATCGTTCAAAAGGTAGGACAAGGAATTGTCCATTTACAAATCAATAGATCTAGCACATTTAACTCTTTTGATGAAGAAACTTGGATTGAATATGAAGCAATATTACTAGAGCTAGATACCATTGACGAAGTGAACGTTATTATAATTTCGGGGATTGGACATACGTTTTCTTCTGGCTTGAATTTAAAATTCATTACTTCCAAGTTCAAGCAATTAAAAAATGATACTGATTTTCTCAGATTTCTTGAAGCGTTCCAAAGATGTGTTTCTGCTCCACTTAAGATTAAAAAGCCAACTATTGGAGTGATTCATGGTAGTAAGAACTTTGGATTGGCAGTTGATCTTCTCTGTTGCTTTACTGTGAGAATTTTCACCAAAGATGTTACTTTTAGTTTGAAGGAGATACAGTTGGGATTGGTTCCAGATATGGGTGTTTTAGAAAGACTAGCAAGACAAACTTCCAATATATCTCTATTGTCAAGATTGAGTCTTACTGGTGAAGTATTTGGTATTGAAGAGGTTTTGGAGTTGGGTTTGGTTTCAAAGAAAGATATTTCAGAAGATTATAAGTCCGGACTTGAAAGAGCGATACTTTTAGGTAAGAGTATATCAAAATATGAAGGATGGTGTGTCAAAGGTGTCAAAAGGTCGATCGAAGAGATTATTGAAGATGATTGCAAAGTTGATGTTGGGTTAAAAAACGTGCTAATGTTAAACGTTAACAACTTCAAAGCTAAAAGTACTTTCATGGGCCCTGTTAAACACAAACTATGAACGATAATAGAGCTTACCCCTGTATTTTGTATTCGTACATATTTTAACGTTCTGTGTATATAAATACCATCTCAAGTATACAATAAGTATATACATGAAAAACGTTTTATTTATACATCAAGCTCAGAAATAGACGTCTGCCAAAAAGCCGAGATCTAACGAGATATATACCGAGCGGTTGTTACCTTTAACAACTTCCCAGGCATGGAATTTTGCGATAAGATCAAATTGTTCCCCAGTTCACTCCCAAGATCCAGCAAAGAGCTTATCAAGTCATTTCAAATTGCAATATAAATTTCCGCTAAGGTCCTGAGATTTTAATCTTCGATCGATTAACAGGAATATGTTTGAAGATTCAGAAAACGTCTGATTTGATTCGATACATATGACTTTCTTTTGTTGATCATTTTACTTTTCCTCATTCTGATTTTCATAGAATCAAATTATCATTTAGGTTAATTCATTAAATATCAATAATATGGCTTTCATGCGGTTACTGGATACCAGACTTACACTTGGTATTGCAGTTTCTATTCCTTTAGTAATATCAGTGGTCAATTACTATTTTAAGAAGAAATCAGAAAAGAAACCACATGTTGAATTTGGTCAGACCATTATACCTTTATTAGTCACACCTGAAGATATTAATAATGGCTATGAAGATAAAAAATACATGCCTTTCAGATATCCTCATAATCAAACCATGTCTTTATGTAAGATGGATATGAACTACTGGGCAATCATGAATCATCAATATGTTAGATTTCAAGAAGAAAAATCCAAAATTTTTGAAAATTATGATGCAGAAAAATTGAAAAACAGTAGTTTTTTCAAAAAGATGGATGGCTATGATGCCGAATTTATTGAGCTCATGGAGTTTGTCGTTGATCATTATACAGCTAGATTTCCTCTACTCTTTGAAAGAACCAAGGAAAATGATAGAATTGTTGAGAATAAACTAACTGGTGAATTTTTAAACATGGATACAATGGATCCATTGGTAGTAACTACTAAGATTACTATGGAGGATTTCTATGTTTGTCAAAAGAATGCAGATGATGGGGGATTTTACTGTATTGGAACTACTGTAGCTTTTGGTGGTGGTGGTTTTCCTATCGTTCCTATTGTTGGAAAAGAAATGGACTTCATACACAAGAGAGTTCCATATTATGAAGAGAAATTGAAGACATCAATGAACAAATGGTTCGACAGATTTGAACAACCAGCTGAAAGAGTTGCCTGGCATATTGTTTGGGATGGTGAGTTACATTGTAGTGATCTATATCCTCAAAGTAGAAATTTATCCCATCATGATTTTACTGAATACGTTTCCAAGATTCCGTTTGAAAAGTTCAAAGTTAGAATGGAAAAACAGACTTTAATCAAATTACCTAAAACTAAAGCTATTTTATTCATTAATCATCCAATTTTTGTTGACATTGCAAGAGAAGGTAGAGATGAACCAATGGTTCCTTCAATTATTTTGAAGGTCATGTATGAGGCTCCAAAAGATATTATAACATTCAGGCATTATGAGTGTATTAGAGACCATTTAAAACCTTACTTAGAGGAAATGATTGATTATCAAATTGAAAAGGGTTTGATCGGTAAGGAAGAAAAGGTTAGAACAATTTCTAACTATCCTTATGCTGCTTGGGTTAAGAATTTAACTAACTGGTCCTTGAAAAAAGGGTTTACAAATCCACATTTGAATCTATAAAGGTGAATAATCTTAAAATAGTGTTTATATATACTGTCATATAACTATACAGAAGATATTATAGTTTATATACTTTCTATGATATCGAATATACGTTCTCATAGTAATAATTTGAACACACGTACTCAATTTCAAAAATTATAAAAATTTAACACTTTTTAATCAGCACTCGATCCAAATAATAATTTCTAAAACTCCAAAAACAGTCAAAATTTATACAATTTTTTAGCGTATTTTAAGCTTAAATGATCGAGTAAGCTCTTTAGTAGTTCATTAACACTGTAAAATTGTTTATACAAGAAATACTAATGGCAAAAAGAATTAAATAAGAAGTTATAACTGGGGAAATTAGCATTATATCAGAATTATCCTTTAAAGGCATTCAAAAGTTTTCGAAGATAAAATCCAAGATAGTTTAGTGGTTAGAATTCTCGCTTGTCACGCGGGAGACCGGGGTTCAATTCCCCGTCTCGGAGTTTTATTTTTTGCTTTTCTTTCTTGTTTTCTTTTAATCAATCATTCGATATTAATTTATATATAGTAGACCAGATTCAGACCAATCATTGGTGTTGCTTTCTGACTTTATCTTATGTTATTTGCTATTGAACTATTTCTATATCCAATCGGTCTGCCATACCTTACTTATACGAATCCTTAAAATATCCGATATATAGGTTCAGAGGTATTGGCCCGTAATTAGCAAAGGTCTCAATAACACTTTTTTTTGATCTTGAACACTTATGGTGGGCCTATACATATTCCCCAATCAATTATAGGATCCACCAACTGCACCGCTTGTTGAGAATTTTAGACTCAATTATCAGATGAACGAAGGCAACACGAATAACAATAAACAAGCTGACGACAAACAATGGATTGAAACTTCATCAGGTAACAGAATACATAAAACGTGCAAAATTAAAGGTTCGAACTACATTGTCATAGCTGGAAACTCTACTATCAATAACAATTGCAATATATCAGTTTCTAAAAAGGAAAGCTCAATAAATATTGGAAAATACTGCTACATAAACGATGATGTTTGCATTGAGTCTTCAGCTAATTCAATAAAGATTGGATCATATACTTCTATAAATACTGGAACAATCATTCACAATTGTGCAAATGTTGGAAGTCGAGTTAAAGTTGGGAAAAATTGTAGGTTAAACAGAGGGTCTGTTATATATGATTGCTGTATTATTGAAGATAATGTTATTGTACCAATTGGATACGTTATACCACCTTTTTCTATTGTTAAATATATAGGAGTCATCAATATAGGGAACGAACCTCAGAGAATTGAATCAAAGTTGAATTTTGTGATAGAAGACTTGCCTGAAAGTTACAAGAAAATAAATGAGATTGAAGTTAAAAGAATGGTGCTACTGAAGTGAATGTTTTGACTACTTGACAGTTTCTAGATCAAACCTGAACTCAGGAACCTTACCTGCCACTGAAAAAGATACCATTGATTTTTTACTCCATCAATAAACATTCACTGGTTAAACGATCGAATGAAACCTAAGAAACGTTTTTTTTCAATTTCTATCAAATGACACATACAACTTTTCTTGTCTGCAGTTTTATCAACCTCTCAATAATCGATCACACCTTGGTAAGTTTGATGATACTTATCTGCTATATTACTTATTTGCTTACATACCTACCTACCAACTAACAGGACAAATTAAATTCATAGTGCTCCTACGGGTCAATATTTTAATTATCATATCTTTGTGTTTATCTTCATATTTATGTAAAGTTGCTGGTTTCTGAGGACAGAGAACCAGGCGTCGAATACGATTGGTCAAAACGACAAGATCTACTCATGTGACCTACCTTACCGCACGTGTAGCACTTGGTGTTACGGAGAGCAATATGAGCTTCCTCGTTATGATCTGCTAAGAAATCTTCTTCCCCTAATCGTTGTTAATTTTTGATCTGGTTGGACCATCATTGCCTAAGATTGTTTCTTCTTTAAGACCATCAAGATTCCTCTGAATCTGGTTCTTGTGTAATTGATCAAATTAAGGAGAAGTGAACTGCCTAAATGTTCTCAAGAAGGTAGAGATTTGACCTCTATTATATCTTAATAACATAATAATAGGGATGTAGGAGTCTCAAACCTGGAAAATTGAAGCAGAGGGAGTCCAGCTTGTTACGTAACTCCCTCTTTGACCCCTTTTTGATATTGGTAACAAAGTCATCAAACAACAGAATACGATGGAAGTTGTTCAATGTTTTAAATTTCGCATTTAAGCTTCCAAGCAACTCCAGTTCATTCATTCCATCTAGAGTAAAAATAACAGACTCGTCAAATTTGGCTTTGACTAAACTCTCGTCAGCATAAAGAGGCGAGGTGGGGGATTGACATAGTTTTCAGCATCAGCCAAGTCATCAACAGAGATTACACCAAGGTCTACAGTTGCTGACTTTCTTTTGAGCCACATTTTCAGCCACATTTTGAAATTTGGTGAATATCATTTCTCCCTGAATTTCTCTTCACTCTGTAAATTATAAGTAGCAGATTTCAGTGTCTCAAATGGGACATCGAAACCGTGCTCAAAAACAAACAAGTAAAAGGATTAATAAAAATTGGAAATCTGTGAAAATGTAATATAAGTATACTTGTAAATGGTAATATGTAATAAATTATATAATAAGTGGTACATCTATTCCAGCAATAGATTGTAAGAGAAGGTATAAGGATGGGAATGTGGAGGTCTTTATATATCAGAAAAGAGTAATGCTCCAATTAAAATAAAAACGTAAAAATACTTTTTCTCATTCTTTAGAAGTTAAAATGTTTTTCAAATGCTTTAAACTGGAGTCCATTTCCTTGAGCAAGTAGAGAACTGGACTCTTAGATTTAACCTTATTTCTAATGGATTTTCTTCACCTCACTGGCGATCTTCTGCTTAATTACTTTATAGTTTTGAAATGTAGGGCCTAAAAAGAATTACTGGTTTCGAAAAGTGAAAAAAAAAACAACCTCATGAGCCCCAAAAGGGAAATACGCGGCTCAAAATTTAACTTCATTTTCTTTCTGTATCATTGACAGGTTCTACATACTTATTGCTAACACACATCATAGGTGATTCTTAAAAACAGTTTTTGTTGCTCCTACTTCATTAATTTTGTCCTCAGTTGTACCGTAGAATTAGAATTACAAAATGTTTCCTTTTCAAAATTCTCAAAACCTCTCAAGCCACACATATCAATTTGTTATTGCCCCTCAAAATGGGAAACTGGCTAGTTATAAGTTACCAACAAACTTGGGAAACAAAAAAAGAAAAAGACTGAAAATCAAACGGCAAATAGTTCTACTTTTATGTTAGACTTGAACTAGCTTTACTGTAAAAACTTAACATGAAATACCTTCGAGAGGATAACATTGTTCTTCTAATGATCAACGACGCGCAGGGAATTTTTTTACCATCACACTGCCACACAAAAGTGGCGCAGAACTTAGAGACATTCACACCTGTACCCAGACAAAATTCTTTTGTCGGCAAACCAATCTGAACGATTTTGCTTGAGGACCAATGTAGAACTTTATTTCATTCTACTTTACTCTACTTTACTCTACTTTGAATGCACCTTTATGTCTTATCCATATATCTTCAACAAGCTAGTTAATATATTTCATATCACCAATTGCTTGGTCACAGTACTAATTTCTATTGTTACTCCTTTCAAGATTTCACAAAATGTCTACTGAGTGTGATGCCATAGCTCTACAGTTCTGTAACTTCTATTACAATCAGTTCGACCAGGATAGAGCCCTACTTGGTAATTTATACGTATGTATACCTATCTCAAATTTTATACTACAAGCGAAAAAAGATTAAAAAAATAGCCTTGAAAAGTGGTTCACGATAATTCTTTTCTATAATTTGGTTTTGTTGCATTTATTAACAAATTATTCATCTTGTTTCATAATACTAACACTCAAACCTGACACATTTTGTTTTGTGTGTACTTTGTTTTATATTACAGAGAGACCACTCTATGTTAACCTTTGAATCAGATCAAATCCGAGGTGCCAGAAATATTATTGAAAAATTAACCTCTTTAGGTTTCAACAAAGTTGTTCACAAAATCTCCACGTTAGATGCTCAACCAGCTTCCCACGACGGTGCACTACAGAGTATACTAGTTATGGTTACCGGCCAATTGCTAATCGATGAGGAACAAAATCCTCAAAGATACTCTCAAGTCTTCCACTTGATTCCTGAAGATGGTTCTTACTACGTTTTGAACGATATGTTTAGATTGAATTACGCTTAGGTTTGATACAATTGCTGACATAGTTATTAGAAGTGTATGGCGATACCTAAACATGTGTCCTTTATATCCGAAACCAAATAAAAAAATCTAATGTTTTTGGTTATAACACCATATACTGTTCTGGTTTTTCTGAGCTTTTACTTTTCAGTCTATGTAGCTTAATAGTCTTAAGTATTTATCATCGGTTAATATACTTCTCATTACATGTGAATTTGATAACAAATATAGGTTTTACTGATTAGTCCTAAGTTTAATTGATCAAGAAAATGTACACTGGTATACCTACACTAACTATTGGATATTTCAAACTTTATACCAGTCCAAAACCTACAAAAAAAATTGGACGGAGACTGCCTTCAAACCGTTGCAGTGACAAAACTAACGGAATTCTGAAAGACTTACTCTACGAAGACGTCGTATAACAATTTTCACCGTAATATTCTTAGAGAAATCAGATCAAACAAAAGAAAAAAACACCTGAAGTCGTCAAAATTTCCAACTCATCCAATCTAAAAATAGGTTCAAAGAAACTGTGATTTGATCATCCAGCAACCCATAACCATAACGTTTTATTTTCTTCAGAACTGTGTCTTTATGAAGATTAAATATGAACAGAAGTGTTTTTCAGATCATTTTATTAAACACACGAACAAAACTGATGATTTTTTAGATAATCCTTAGCTTCAAAGCAGGGTTTTGCATGCCATATGTCTCCTTTAAACCAAGTTACATCAGAGCAGAAAAATGCTTTCCATCTTTTTTTACTAAGTTCAATTTCTTATCAAAGGGACAGAGTAGATTTTGGGATTTATTTCCACTTAACTGCGTCAAAACCACTTAAGTAAATGCATGTTATCCAAGACCTCATTGAAAGGAACACAGAATACATACAAAAGCCACTTCCTCCTGCTCACCTCTTACACTTTATTGTCCACCAGTCTCTGCATATCTGGCTTGAAGTATAAAATTCAAGCTTCATTGATAACTCCAAGTATTCAGTCGTGTAGTGGTCTTGGATAAGCTCTCACTATATCAGCAAGAAGTGAGTTCAAAGCTGTATACAGTCGAGAATGCAGAACTTAAACCGAGATCTATTGAATCCACCAGACATAAGAAAAATAAACCTTATGCAACTCCATAAGCTGAGATGTTTGTTCTTTGATTTCTTTGCTTCTTTGATTTTGCCTGAAGCTGATCGATCCTTGCCAGTGTTTTACAAGAATTATAATAAGCGTTCCATTGCGTTACGAAAAAAATGCATCCGATATCGATTCAAATCATACCCCTTTATATCTATTCATTTTCTCTCTCTCTTTAGCTCCTGATTTGATTGATTCTAGTATTTTGACCTTTCATAGCCCTTTTAGATCCCTCCTTTTTGATCGTACGCACACAAAAAAAAAATAAGCTTACTCTTCCAACTACATATAGAACGGACCGTTAATTGCAAACACACAAGTGAACCCAATACTGGCAATGACTGAGGCATGATTTTAGCTTAACTCCCATATGAATTGAAGCACAATATATTCAAGTAAATTCCAGTTGAGATTGCTACCAATTTCTCAATTGGGAATCAACTAACGAAGCCATGATTGATCTCATAGGCAATGAATTACTTGTTTTAAGAAATAACAAATAACATTGTTCACATAGGAAACCTAATTTTGTTGTTGGTTCAAAAAGTTCATCAGAAAAAGAGTTTTGGAGAAATGATACTTTGAGTAAGATTCATCTTTGCTCAAAAGAGTTGACATGCTAGACAATGTATTTCATCCTGGTTTATTATGTTAATCAAAAGATCGTAGATTAGATATGCAATAATCAATTCTTGCTTCCTGAAGCCCTTTAACATACAGAAAGCTGAATGCTATAATCGCTATTGAAGACTACAATACTAGAATAATTGTAAATTAACTCTTTATTGACCAACTTGAATATGAGATTACAGTTTAGTCAAAGCTCACTTACGCTCTTGAATATCTTAACGACCTACAAAATAGTCCAAATTAGACCGTTAAAGGCTGATCTGTAGTGCAGAATATACTTTAAGTAAAAGTTTCAAATAAACTCTAGAACACGAAGAATTTCAATTCTTAGAACTAAAGGATATATAGGGCTACAAGCATTTCAAGATCTTAGGGTTTAACAGGACACAAGAGGACCAAAAAACAGCTTTAGATCAGAAGAACCATTATTGAATATTATTCCAGTTTATCAAGTTCCTACTATTGTTGGTTTCAATTTCTGTTAATCAGTTTATCGTCTTGCGAAGTCGAAACTACGCTTAATTTATGATCTCCAAGAGTGGCGACATCAACTAATTTCAAGTTAAACAATGGGTCAATAACAAGCTGCAAATCAAAATTTTTGAATTTAAGACTTTATTAGATAATTTGGAAAAACTCTATTCAGAAAAGTGTGGTCGTTCCCAGTGCAATATTACAAATTAAGCTTGAGGATCTATACCTAAAAGGTTGCAAGTCATTATTCGGCCGTGGCTTCAAAACACCAGAGAGATTAAAGAGAACCGCTGAGCCACATCTTGCAGGACAAACTCCATCTTGTAATATTACCATTGCAAGTTTATCAAGATACTTGGAGGTATTGTTGGTTAAATTAAGATGTAGTAGATCAATTCACGAACTGTGTCCACTCCCTTTACCTGCTTTCAAAGCTCTTATCAGCAATGAGAACAAGAGGAATTTCAGAGATTTAAAGACGTATTACTCCTGATTCAGTCAAAATAAGACTGATTCAGAGAAAGCATTGATTCAATCCAATAGCTTTAAAGATTGGCTATCTTTACGAAATAATATTGAAGATTCTTTAAGATGCACACTTCATTTTATTTTTTATTTTTGGCTAGATTAACGGGATGAGTTGGTGGCTGGAGCGTTGATTGATTCTTGATCGTATGATGACATAATCGATTTTTTAGTTTTA
>JAHDIT010000182.1:0-16935 GCA_019232045.1 Ogataea degrootiae
TGTAACATATTTATAAATACCACAAATTGTAATCATATACCTAGAATCACACTATGAAAAATAGTGAGGTTCTGACAGAAGAATATCACAAGCGATGTAATGACCTCAAGGTACAATAAAAAAAAGATAAATGTAAGAAAAATAATAAGATGATTCTTGGGAGAACAATAGATCAAATAAGGATAAAAGTTTTCCTTAACAATAAACAATAGGAAAGTGACAAATCCGGGGTGAAAGTCTAGTGATAAAAAAATGCTGACCAATAAGACAAAGGATAATCAATTTGTGTGGTTGAGACTTAGAGATCCCAATTCCTTAGATTCATCAAGATGTGATAGATCTTAATTCAAGACAACTTAATATTTCAATTTTAGAGCTCAATAGGCAATAAGTGACTTTTCACGTTAGTTCAATGCAACGCTCTTGCCTTTAAAAAATTAATGACTAGTATGGTATTCCAAATAATTTACGTGTATATAATTGAAGACCTCATAGCTGTAGTAAGCCTGTATGTGAAAATCTAATTATATATCATATGTGGCCCAGATTTTGGCTTCCTAGTCCGTTCCCTGTTTACCTCAGCTTATCAGTTTCTTGAAAAAGGTAAAAGTAGCTTTCATTTGCTTAAATGCTAAGTATGGACGGAGCTACAATCCTGCTTCGACGACACTTTTGTGTTTAGCTCAATACATGATCCAAATCGGATACTCTTGAGAATGCTCTGATCGATGAGTCGGCCTTCAACAAGATCCCAGCCTTGAGAAGGATCTGAATCCTCAGCCTATGTTTGCTGCTAAGATATACTTTGGGTGTTTTATTGATATATCCAACCCTTTAAGTTTTGACATTTTCTCCTAGTAATAGGAACTATATTAGGGTTTTGATACAATACTTCATTAATATAAGGCTGACCAGTTTATGACAAATTATTCATATTAATACGAACGCCACTACAAGCATGAATGAGGTAATTTTCACTTCGGTCTAATTTTCTTTGATTTCGTTAGTTATATGAAATTTGCTTTCCATTTTGACTGTGTGGCAGATTTTCATGACTAGAGTGTTTTATGAGTGATTGTCCATGAATAGATATACTTAAATAACTACAAAAGAGATATGAGGTCATAAAGGAATTTCTCTGAAACCTTTAAAGTAGTTTTTCGAGGGTGAATGAAGCCTTGAGACGTCAATTTAATTAGTTAATTAGCCTAGGGTAAAATATAATGTAGTGAAGTTACATGAATATTGTATTATACAATTTTAATCCGGATTTTGATTTCATCTTAAAAAATTGAAAACAGATCCTTAACTATAATAAAAAGGGGTGCTATTTGTTGTTCTATTAGCGATTTTCATTAGTTGTTGGGGTACCACTCAAAGTAAAGAGTTTTGTCTTCCAAGTATCAAGTGGAAGCTCTCCCCACGCATCAATTTCAAAGGTAGAATCAGGATCTGCAATTTCAAGATCATCAAACCTATGAATTGTTTCTGGTGATTTATGAATGTCTTTAAATACACCAGAGGTTCTAGTCTGGTGAAAATGAGCTTCATTCTCATAATTACCGACCCACACGCATGATCTTTTGAACTTCAACGAATTACTTTCATAATCCCATAGAGGTTGATCTATCCATCTCAAATTATTAACCGTTTCAGATGTTTCCTTTTGATTGTACATTGTTAATGCGTTGTGTATGCTAAAACCAATTATTCCCTTCTCCAAAGCCACATTATTTAGCTCTCGAATCGTTGATTCAGTGATCCCAGAATGGCTGTTTGCATCTAATGACAACTTATAGAAATATCTAGCTAATGATTCCCAATTTTGACTATCCGTAAAATGAACCAACGAGCTTGTTAGCATGGTGTATATTTCCCTGATTCTGGTAGGGTCAGCAAAAAGGTTAGCATGTTTTCTTTTCCAGGTGTTGAATAGAGCAATTCCAAATGGCAGATTATTCACTTGAAACAAAAGGAAATAGAGCATTTCTTTGAACTTCAAGAAATCAGGCTGGATTGAATAATCATTCGAGTCTTTTGAGATTAAAGATAGTACATCATTATAATAATTGTATGTTTTTGGTAGGTCTCTCTTGTGGTACAACAATTCATTGAATGAATAATCAATTAACGGATTTGCAACGTGAATTGGTATCATTTTACCACTTTTATTAACAAGTGCATCCAATATTGGGAACGTTATGTTGAGTTTTCTTTCAAACAATTTCTTGCCATACAAAGGAATTCCAAGTCTTAATAACTCAGATAGAACAACAAGAGCAGAATCAGCTTTATTAAATCCAGCGGCCACTATATTCCAAGTTAGATGATCAGGCTTGATCTTCAGATGATCCATTTCCTTTAACAAACGAATACATCTTCTTACTCTGTGTCTAGATTTTGTACTCATCGCAGCTCTTAACAAAATATTGTAGAATCTTATATCAGGCTTTAATTTATGCTCATTTTCCATTATCTCCAGTATACTCCTCATCTTTAAAAATTCGTACTTCAACGATAGAAATTTTATTATATTAAGGTACGTGTCCAAGCTTATCAAATCTCCGTGATTTTTTATCATAAAACTAATTGCATTATCAACGCCTTCTTCATTTTTCTGAGAAGACCTGTAGTTGAATGATGTTAATTCATTTAAAAAATTGTTTACCGTTATCCTATCTGTCATATCAAAAGGAAGTCTGGTCTGAACAGATATCACATAGTCAAATGGAGGTAGGTGGTACATCAACTTTTTGACATCATAATCCGGCGAAGGAATGTCCTTGGAGTCATTGCCGAGAAAGGAGATAGCTATTTCTATTTCATCAAGCACTCTGTCATCTTTGTAACGCTGGCTTGCAAACTGTAAGTTTTTCTTGCGGTATTCAATTTTAATAGTTGCATAGTTTTTCTTTTCGGATTCAATTTCAGATTTTATGGCCTTATACAATTTGTTTAGCTTTCCACTCAAATTCTTGAAATTCTGTTCGTCACTGTATTGACTCTTATTGGGACTCTTTTCCCGGGGATCTGGTATCACTTTAGAGGTTTCATTAGATGTCAACCCGAGTGTGTTAAGGTGATTCTTCAGAATGGTTGGGGATATCTTTCTGTTGATCGAGGAAGGTAATCTATTGAGTCTCATGAATACCTTTTCTAATTGATGGTGGCCTTCGGATTATTGTTTGTTTACTCAGCAGAATATGGCAAACAAACAGAGTGTTTCAGCCTGGAAACATACCATACAAGGAGCCTTATTACTGGCAAAATTCAAGAAGAGAGGAGGTTTTGAATAATTTCGAAAAAAAGATCGAGAATTTACATAATCAGAATTTCTCTGAGCCACAGGCCATCTTTTCAATCTATTGCAGAAATTGAACTTTTGTTTCAAGCAGACATTGATAAGAACTCAATCTATCCCGTTTGATAACAACCTCTTGGTCCGTGTATTAGTCAACCCTCACGAACCATTTTTATGCCCAAACTTACATTCGTTCGTTGGTATATCCACAACTTCCGATAATTAATCAACTGTTTCCATAGTACAACGGTCTTTTTTTGGCAGATCACTCTGGTCCTAATACATATTTTTTTGAAATTGATATGGATAAGATAACACTGGTTTGAAAACATCAATCACACAGTTATATATTGTTGCCGCAGCTAATAACTTTGTTATGAATATCTAGTACATTACACAAACATAGAATTCCTAAAAAGCAATGACCATGAATACAACATCCCTTGATACTCAACGGAAGAATATAAATGTTCAACATAAACCATCTAATCTTCAAACCGTGACAGCGACAGCATCAACAACAACAAAACCAAGGAAGCCAAAGAGAATTAGAACCGTGGAAGGAAGTTGCAATCATTGCCTGAAGAAGAGGGTCAAGTGTTCACTTGAAAAACCTCATTGTAAAAGATGTTTAAAAGATAAACTTGTATGCAATTATGATAAGTTAAACTTAAAATGGGGTAAAATACTTAATATCAAAACCGCTGCTCCTGCTTCCAACAAAACTGTTCAATCTGACGATACTTTCTACATTCAACATGAGAAACAACCGCAACAAAATAAAAATCCAACAGTGAAATTGTCGTGCATACCTTCTATACAATCACGTAAAGATATAACTACATCTAATGATTCCAATTCTTTGAAATTTATGATAAGTGGTGCCAATAGAAAACCACTTATTAGTTTATTAAACTCCATAAACGATTTGCATAAACAGATAGAAGATATCCCAGAAATGATGAATAATGATAATCTTATTGCAGGTCAAAAACATATAGTTATACGGGAACCTGAATCTGGGTGCAACTCAATAACGAATACCAACAATAGAACTAGCAGCAGCATTAAATTTGAATACGAAAGCAATTATCAATCGCAATATAATAAAAGGCTATATAAAAAAGGAAAAAATAATAAAGATACTGAATTGAACATCCTTTCCGACCCGAAGAAGGATGAAGAAGATATGCAGCTGATTATTCTCAATGAAAAATCCAATATCAATTCATTAAAGCATATCCGCCGCAACAATCATGCCCTATTTTCAAATATTAAGCTTAATCTACTCTATCAATCACCTTCTCCATCGCCTACGCCGGACCAACAATTATTATACTTTACCCAAGTTTTGTCACCAAAATTGCATGCTATGGGTATTCCATTGCATTCAACAAACTTAGCAAGCTTTATAAATAAAGATCCGTTGCTAAGTAACATTGTCCTGACACTATCATCGTTCCATATGTTTAACGAACAGAATGCTTTGTTGGATCACTCTGAAATATTAACCGAACGTTTTAATTCGATTAGATTATTCACCGATTATTTAAAAGAACAACAGCTCAAGAATAATTTTGGCGAGAACCTATTTAATGCATGTGTCTTATTGGGTACGCTAGATGGAATTATCAATGATGAAAATTCCACTATATCATGTCGTCATTTATTTGGGGCCAGAGCCATTCTTCATCAATTAACCAAAAACAATCAAAATTTCTTATTAGAGATCCAAAATCCATTGACTACTAGAATGTTATCAATGTTTAATACTATGGATGTTAACTATTGCTTGTTATCTGGTGAAAAGTGCTTTTTGCCAAGTGACTGCTGGTATTTGTTCAGCGATAAAGATTGTTGGTTTGGCAATTTATCAGTTGGAGATCCATTTTTTTTGGTGCTGAATAAATTAACAGATATTACTAATTTAGGCTCTATGTTTAGTTCCGCAAATAATAATTGCAACACTGTTGAAACGTTAGATCAAGATTTAACCGACAAATTACAGTTGCTTGAGTCAGAATTTTTAAGACTAGGACAGCTGAAAAGTTCTCCATGGTTGAAATTTGTTTCTGCTTTTGCTAACATCGGATTAATTTATTACTACAGAGTTTTCTTAAAACTCGAAACAAGCGATCTGGTAGTTCAAAGGGTAGTTAACAACTTTATTAGTGATCTAGTTTTGAAAAACACAAATTTAGGAAAGGAGCAAATGTTAATATCAACACTGATGACTCCGTCCTCAGCATCATCATCCGGTTATTACAGTAACCATTCAATAGAAGACTTGGATGGATTTAATCAACTTGGCCCTGATGAAGATGAAACCATTTTAGAACACTGTTTATTATTTCCATTGCTAGTCATTGGTGCACATTGTATCAGTTTACGAGATAGAGAGATTATCAATAAAAACGTGAATAAATCACTAAGTTATTTGAAATTTGCTAACATTAACACTATGTCAGAATTCTTGAATAAGGAATGGAGACGATTTGATGAAAATTTTGAACTGAATAAACGTTTTGAGACAAAGCAATTACCATCTGGATACACATGGTGGCAACAATTTGGGGAAATTGCAAAAATTTCATTTATCTTCTAGAATTGTTGAAGAGAATTTGGTTTTTTCAATGCTTATTTTACTCTCTTCCTCACCAATGAATCGCCTCCTTGAGACGGTAATTTACCCCTACATATACAGTAAATTATAAATATATTTAATGAAACTAACAAAACAGCCCGTTTTTATAAAAAAACTGATTGAGTAGCTTCTTGAAGATTACCTGTTTACAGTGGAAGATTTAGATTTTCCAAAATATACCGGCTTTAAGTAATTTAACCTTTTCCCCACATTTTGACTACCTGAATTCCGCGGTAAATTTTCATTTTGTTTAGAAAATGTGCTTAAGGGTATTTTAAGTTATTTGCCGTATCCCGGCTTTTATTTCTCAAAAGATTTCTCTTTCGTTGGTTTTGGGATCAAGCGAAGTTTATATTTATTTACTAATGGCAATAACTATCTCGGTATAATCTTCTTCGATATTTCAGTCATTTATTCCTTCGTTATACCAACAGTCAAAACGCGCTCTTGGGAATAAAGATGGGATAAGTATCACGCAAATCATTGGAGACTGGCTTTTAGACACACAGCTAACTAAATTAAGAAAAATGCCCAGTTAGTAAACTAGCAATAAAAAATTGATATTTTTATTTTGATTTGTATCAACCATTTCAATCTCGGAATTAGACTACTTCAACGGTCTACATATGTCACATGAAGTTGTTTATATCCAGACCCGAAATCTGTGTGAGACAGTTGTAGCCTGCGTATCGATCTACATTGATCCTTTTTCAAGTTCAGTTGTTTGTTGAATATGTAGCGATCAATTTTTCTATAGCACTGAGTAATTAAGACCCTTAAGTTGAATCCACTCAGAATTTATGTAAGCCTAGCCCCAGAACACCTTGAAAAGAAGTGATATGGCAAGATAATTTTAACCAGGCGCTTCTTTTCACTTTATTCAAACTTAGCACCCACTGACAAAGTCATGGGCGGAGAAATACTTAATCCATTGATTAACTTTATTCCTAATACATTAGGACAATTTGGTGGTGATCATGGTGGTGGGGTGGGAGTGAGCTCAGGCACGCAAAAATTTTGTTTGCACAGATTTCCTTGTGCTTGGGTCAGGTTTTTGTGCTATGAATTTGTGAATGAGCTATTTTGAATCAGAATCATTAGGATGGCTGGCATTGGCAGGTGCACACGCTTAACAATGGTGGATTGATTCGTCAGCAGTGAGTGAGTCTCTATGGTGTAAGGGTTTTTTAGTAGATGGACTGATTCATTGATCGAACTAATCAGAAACCAAAAATGAAGTTTAATCGAACACCAATGTGTACTGTAAAAATCCTAGGGATAATGCTATCAAGTTCTAAATAACAAGGTTGAATTAATAACTAGATGTATTTCTTCAATAAGGTATTATAGGCAATTATGGGGCAACACGAAGCCAGTCTTCAAATGGATGCTGGTATTTTGGATTTGGTGTTGTGAAATAAAGAGTTGGTTGTTGATGTTGTCGGTGGACGTACTTGAACACTTTCAAGGAATGCTACCAAAAGGGTAATATTACCGCGTGCAGTGTGCTGAGTCTGCAAGTAACTCATGGAGAATTGTGAGATTTTTGTTTTGTTTTCTCTTCGGGGTGCTCGCGGGATGTTGCACAGGTGAGCAGGTGGCACCCACTAAACATGAGAGAGAGTCATGTCGTTGAGCAGACAGAGAAACGCCTCTTGACAAAAGTTGGAGCGACTTGGAAGGAGTGCCGGATTAGGAAACATTGTTTTTGTGGGGTACATATAAGGTGAAGCCCACTGCGGGCCAATCTGGAGTTTTAACCCTGGAGAAGAAATTCGAAGGGGAAGAAAATAATCAATTGCAAAACGGACAAATATACACACCGATCACCCCTAACATCTTCCCACAGAGAAGATTGAAAATGCCGAGTGATTCTCGATTGGGAGATTTAACAGCAGTTGGTGGTGCCCATTGCCTCACATCACCGTCCTATCACTATATCAAGCTTCATCCCTCCTATATAAATATTATGGCTTTTATCCTTTCATGTTCTTTTCATCAAAACTACAGGCCTGCTCTTTTCTGGTCTTCTCTTTTCTTCTTCTTCTTCTCTCCTCAGAAAAATACAGTTTAATTCAACTACCAACTTTCCATTGAAAATAGTATAACATACGATGTCCGATCTACCAAAGCAAGGAAACCCATCTTTAAAAGTCAATGAACACCAACAAATCTTCATTGAAGAATCTCCGATTGGAACCCCAGGTCCAGGAAAATGTTTATTGCATGTCAGGGCTTGTGGTATCTGTGGTTCCGATGTCCACTTCTGGAAGTCAGGTCAAATTGGTGAATTAAAGGTCGAAGGTAAGTGTATCTTAGGCCATGAAGCGTGTGGTGATATTATAGCTGTTGGAGAAGGTGTGAAGAACTTCAAGGTTGGTGACAGAGTCGCTGTTGAACCTCAATTACCATGTGGTAAGTGTTACTTATGTATGGATGGTAACTACAACTTATGTCAAGATGTTGAATTCTCTTCTGTTTACCCATACAACGGTTTAATGCAAAGGTACAAGGTTCACGATGAAAGATTCTTACACCCAATCCCAGACAAGATGAGCTATGCTCAAGGTGCTTTAGTTGAACCAGTTTCTGTTGCTTATCACGGTATTGAAAGATCAGACATCAAATTAGGTAAACCAGCTATGGTTGCCGGTGCTGGTCCAATTGGTTTATGTACTTTAGCTTTAGCAAAGGCTTCGGGTGCTACCCCACTATTAATCACCGATATTTCTGCTAAGAGATTAGAATTTGCTCAGAAGTTAGTTCCAGAAGTTATGACTTATCAAATTGATACCAAGAAATCCAACTGGGAAAACGCTCAGGGTATTAGAAAGTTATTTGGCCCAACTGAATACGTTCAACCACAATGTGTTTTAGAATGTACCGGTGTCGAATCATCAATTGTTACTGCTGGTTTTGTTGCTAGAAGAGGTGGTTGCTTAACCGTTTTAGGTGTTGGTAAGGGTGATATCAACAACTTCCCATTCATGCACTTATCATTAGCTGAAATTGATGTTAAGTTCATTAATAGATACCACGATTCATGGCCAGCTTGTATCAACTTGATTGCTAACAAGGTTATCAACGTCGATTCATTAGTTACACATAGATTCTCATTAGAAGATGCTGTTAATGCTATGGAAGTTTCAAGTGATCCTTCTAACGGTAACATCAAGGTTATGATTGAGGATTAGTTCATTTACTTCGAGATTTCTAAAATAGATTAATTACTTAGTCTTTTCAATGCTTAATGTTTATTTATATACTTCTATATTTTTTTGTACTTGATTCAGATAAATAAATACCTTTTATTACGATATGATAACTTGCTATCATGACACTGGTTTCCCCTTCTCTCCTGCCTCTCAATTAATCTTCGTATAAAGTCAATTTATCTAGTTTACTTCTTTTTCCAGGTCGCCGGATTCAAAATATCAGATCACTTAGGCGATGTTTGTACTCGACGTACA
This sequence comes from Ogataea degrootiae, assembly GCA_019232045.1. NCBI lineage: Eukaryota > Fungi > Ascomycota > Pichiomycetes > Pichiales > Pichiaceae > Ogataea > Ogataea degrootiae. The sequence continues at coordinate 9,416 of JAHDIT010000182.1, forward strand.
CTATATACGAACCATTACGCAATTCTCGTTCTTTTTTGGAATTGTGTCCAATTAATTAAACAACTGATTGTCACATTGAGAGCTCGATATACAAATATTGTTATGCTTTCCAATACTTTTATCTTATCTTTGATAAGTTGAACGCATTAATAGGCGATAGATATTGTTGAATGATAAAAAGTTTCTAGAAGAGTCTGACGGTATCGGAAATCGGGAAAAAATGGCAATTCCGAATCCGAACCAAGAAGGGTAAGAAAACACCTCTGCACAAAAGTCTAAATACTGACGTAATCATAATGAATTTTTCAACTTCCAACGAAAATAAAATTTGATCCATCGGTGTTTTTTTGTCTTCTATTAGGTGTTTCCTTGGTTGGCCTCCCTGCTCGCTTTGTTATCGAGGGTCTGTTTGTCGATTACTCTAATCCTCTTGTCCTTGTTCTGTTCTCTACCCGGATCCTATATTTTTATACTTGGTTTTGTATACTTGAATATATTGGTCTATATAATCCTTATCTTCTGTCTCTTTTTCTCAGGTTCTTCTAACACTCAAAAGTCACAAATTAAGAAGCCATATCCGTCCCTTATCAAAATGAATCCAGCTGTTACTAACTTAGTTATCATGCTTGTCATGATGCAAGTTTCCAAGAGAATAGACTTTGAAGACCCAACCATCTTATTCTATGTCAGAGCTTTATATGTCTCTTGTACTGCAATCACTTTATTGGTTTACTTATACACCAGACACTTGATCATTAAGAAGAATGATCTAACTACTTTGAAATACTTAGAGCCAGCTAATGCCATGGCTGGTGAAACCGAACCAAAATTAAACGTTACTACTGTTATGGATTACGATTTAAAGCAAATGCAAGGTTCTATCAAGGGTGTTTTCACCGGTGTTGCTATGATGGGTTTCATGCATCTTTACATGAAGTATGCTAACCCATTGTTAATGCAATCAATTTCCCCATTGAAGAGTGCCTTCGAATCAAACTTGGTTCAAATTCACGTTTTCGGTAAAGCTGCCGCTGGTGATTTGAAGAGACCTTTCAAGTCTGGTGGTGGCTTAATGTCCATGTTGTCTGGTGGTAACAATGATATCAAGACCGATAAAGCTTCAATTGAGAAGGCTGAAGTCTCTGGTGCTGGAGGTGTTAAGGAAGAATAAATTTCTTAACCAACTATATTTCACAAAATTAGAATATAAATAGAGGATGTCCTCCTCATTCTCCTATTATCTCTATAACTACTTGTATGATAAGACCACAGCGTGATGCTTCAATTTGTTTTGGAATCCGTAGGATATGAACAATCCACAAATTACTGAGCATTTATATGATTTTGATTTGTTATCTTTATATCCTCATTGGTTCTATATCTCTTTTACTTTCTAAATACTCTCTTTCCTCTTCTATTTGGATCTCATTAAATCGTTTGCTATTATTTCAATCAATACAGGGGGATAATATTTTTTACGGACCAAATAAAAGACATTTAAAAAATCCTCTAATTTCCTTTTACAATAGTAATAAATATAAACTTTTGTTTTTAATTGTTTTGAGTTTGACTATGATTAATTTTTTGCCATACTTTTATGTCTCTCTGGAATCAAAAATCTTACGATCTACCTACCAGTATTATAAATAGACTACTGAAATTACACTGTGTGTCATTAAAATAAACCCTAAAATACTAGACTGAAATATAAACCCTGAAAAATAAATAAATAAACTGAAACCTTAGGTCCGAAGCAACAAAACGAATAAGGTTGAATAACAGGAAAGACTAATGATTGTTAACAAGAGAACAAAATTTCCACTTGTTTTAAAATAATAACAATTATCAACACCTCCATCCCCATCATTTCCAATATTTTCAAAATTTTCACTCCATTTTGGATCTGAAAAATTAATGAAATATATATCTATTTGATTGGATCTTAAAAACCCAATTAGACAGACTAATAATCCATAAAAATTGAAAACCAATCCAATTGAGAAAAATTCTTTTGAAAATAACTTTAAAACTAATATTGAAAAAGATAAACAACCTAAACAAGTTCTTATGTATGCACCCTGATAAGTTCTTTGATGTGCTCTAATATCCAATTTTTGAGCTGATGTTTCTAGATAAACTAATCTTGAAGGTCTGCTTTGAAGTGGGACTCTTGTTAATAACCCTAGATCTGTATCATTGGTATTGATTTCAGGTTCCTGTTCATTGAGTATATTCGGGTTTAATACAGAATTATTTCCAAATTGATTATTACTCTGGCTATTTGGATTATTTTCGTTAATCTTTGACATTATTCTTTTACTTTGGTCTCTTCTGGTTGTCCGCAACGGTAATGTATCGATTCTAAGACGCTAAAATTATAAACCGAGAAATAGCTATATATAAAATAAGATATACGGTCTATATCTTAAAGTTATAATTTATCAGTCACTGGTCTATTTACCTCTTTTTCCTGAATTGAATAGATTAACCTATCTGTATCCAGGCAGACATACTTTACTAGCTGAGATAACTGAGATCGCTGCCATTCTCTGCCAGGGGTCTCTTCCCAAAGAGGAAAAAGCAAAGTAAGACCGATTGTCAAGAATCTAACCGGCTGCGAAGCTTTGAAAATGATACATCCACCATCTTTAGATAAGAAATTTCACCATCTACAAAACAAAGGCTCTACAGCGAAGAACAAATATAATATATTTTTATAACTTTAGAAGACAATTCATTAATCCTAAACTATTAAAGGCTGCACTAACCTACTGTTTCTTCTATCTCATATTCTAGTACTTATTGTTCTTTCTTTTTTCTTATCGTTTATTATCTATTTTCTCAAAAGCCATTACTGAAGTCAAGATCACAGAGTGCTCAATATGTATCAACGTTTAAGGGTGTTGAATAGTTTTAAAAAACTTATAAGGTCACAAGCCACAAGATCATTTTCAAATAAGTCTACCTTATTCAAATTATCTGCTTTAAGTTCTCATGATTTTACCAGAACCATTGAAGAGCCATCATTACCAATTAACAATGATCATACCTCAGCCAGACTTGCCAAATTAAGATCAATGCCAGTGAAAAAGTTTTCCGAATTTTTGACTGATAATTACGGTAGAGAACATGATTATTTAAGAATATCAATTACTGAACGTTGTAATTTAAGGTGTGTTTATTGTATGCCAGAAGAAGGTGTCGAACTGTCTCCTTCTGATGAGCTTCTTACAACCGATGAAATTATTAGAATTGCCACTATTTTCATCAAACAAGGTGTTAGAAAAATCAGATTAACTGGCGGTGAGCCTACGGTTAGAAAAGATATTGTTCAATTAGTGGAAAAGCTTCATCAAATTCCTGGTTTAGAAGAAATTTGTATCACATCAAATGGATTAGCTTTACATAGAAAATTACCTGCCTTATTTAATAGTGGATTGACAGCGCTGAATTTAAGTTTAGATACTTTGGTTAATGGTAAGTTTCAATTAATTACAAGAAGAAATGGTCTTTCTGCCGTTATGAAATCACTTAAAAAAGCAATAGAGTTAGATATACCTAAAATCAAAATCAATGTAGTTGTTATGAAAAATGTTAATGAAGATGAACTATTAGAATTTGTTGAATTGTCCAAAAAGGATAAAATTGAAGTTAGATTTATTGAGTATATGCCATTTGGAGGGAACAAATGGTCCAATGAAAAAATGGTTACTTATGAAGATATGCTAAGCAACATTCAAGTTAAATACCCTGATATTTATAGATTAAGACATAAACATGGTGAGACTGCAAAAGTTTATCAAATTCCTGGGTTTCAAGGAAAGATAGGTTTTATTACTTCTATGACTTCTGATTTCTGTTCAACTTGTACGAGATTACGTATCACTAATGACGGGAACCTAAAAGTTTGCCTTTTCGGTAATGACGAAATGTCATTAAAGAAGTTGATCAGAGATGGAAATGATGACGAATATATTTTGACTCAAATTGGTAAAGCTGTTAAATTGAAAAAAGAAAAGCATGCTGGATTAGGTGAACTTGAAAATATGCCTAATCGTCCAATGATTCTAATCGGAGGCTGAAGAACATAAAAAAGTTCGTCCTTCTCCTTTGTTTTGCTATTTAGGTGATTTCATGATACATATATATACAATAAACTCATGTTTTGGTTTCCCTTTCAAACTAAACCTATTGCAACTATATGGCTATACTAACATACTTATATCCTCCTCCTGTTACATATAGTCAAACCACATATGCCACGCAAAAATTCTCACATCGATAGGAAACAGAATATGTTTGATGGTGTTTTCAAAAGATTCTACTCGTCAAACTCCTCAGCACCTTCTCGCGATCTAACCCATGTGAACAAAAAGGGAGAGGCACATATGGTTTCCATTCACGAAAAGCCAATTACCCATAGAACAGCTACTGCTAAAGGGACCATTAAATTCAGCAATTCAAATGCCATTTCTTTAATTCAAACCAACAACAATAAAAAAGGCGACGTTGTTTCAGTCTCTAGAATCGCTGGGATCATGGCAGTCAAACAGACGTCCCAATTGATCCCGCTTTGCCATCCAATTTCAATCACCAAAATCAACGTTGATATACAAATTAAAGATGCTGACGGATTGAATTGTATTGATGTTTATTGTACTGTTGCTTGTGACGGCAAAACTGGTGTGGAAATGGAAGCTTTGGTTGGTGTTAACATTTGCTTATTAACAATTTATGACATGTGTAAAGCTGTGGATAAGTTTATGATTTTGGAGGATTGTAAGGTTGTTAGTAAAGCAGGTGGTCAAAACGGTGATTTCAAAATATTAGAAGTTCGAAAAGAATGATTTTTTTTTTGTTTCTGTAACATTTTAGCATTTGATCATATACACGTTTTCATTTTGATCCTTGGGTTATCGTTCTATGAAACAGCTTTCTCAGAATAGCTTTAGAATGATATTTACTCTTGTCGATTTTTAAGCTGGATGAGAATCTTCTACTTTTGAATATATTCTATTTAATAAATTTTTTTGTCTCAAGACAGATTATTTTCATTGCTTGTAACAAATTAGTAGATGTATATGTTAAGTTAAAATTCCTACTTCCTTTCCACTCAAACGCCGAAGTTAAGTCTTTAACAAATTTTACTTGGGACTCCACTGCAACCAGTTAATACATGATTAATAAATGAGAGATATTTTAGATACCTTTCAGCTAATTATTTGCTCATTTCCATCGATTAGTCTGTAAAATATATAAGTAGCAATTGCTCCCCTTCATAACTTATTTTTGAGAATTTTAAATATTATCAGCACAAGAATCTAATCATTAAAAAATCGTTATTCACTTACTGTATTGCTTTTTGAAAAATGATATATATGATGTTTTCTCAGATCGAATGTCTGTTATATGATTTAATAAAATCTGATGAACCAAGAGCCAATCATATAGTTAGTGGGGTTCAAAGTTTAGTATTTGAAATGATGATTTATTTTAACTGGTAATAGGCTTCTATTCTCTTTCTGGGGTGAACCTCAGCAAATTCGGAGTGAGAGTTACTGGGATCATTCATACTGTTTGAAAGGGGACAGAGGCCCGCCAGTTAAACGGACGATTACTTTTAACACTATGAAATCCAAAAGAGAATGACTTATTGTTCAGAAATTGTTTAGCTAGGAACCATTACCATGAATCTGTGTTGTCAAGGTAAATCAACTTCGGTATGGGCAACTATCTTGCAGCTTAATTCTTTGAGTTCAGTTCATTTTGATTATTGGATAACAGCTAGACTTCTAAAACCAGACAATTATGATTGTGGTATATGTTTTAAGGTATATGATCCAAAAATAAACTCACAACCGCTTCTATTCAAGGACTATTTTTCTTTGACTCGTTGCCCACAGGACATTGGATTGGTTTCTTCGGCATCCAATAAAAATATCCCTGTTTAGTTCTTTTGATATGTGTTATAAGCATATGTCGGAATCCCAAAGCGATTAATGAGATCTAAGTTCTTGTTCTATTTTGTATTCTTAACTTAAATGCTACTTCTCCTGGTATTGGCAAGAACACTTCTATACCCGGGACCATTTGTGGGTTATACCATTCTTGGCAATATCTTCATGACAAATTTTATATCCCTATCATAACCAATCGGGTGATATTTACATCCTTACCGTTCTATAAGGTATCCTTCCATTGTTTTGCCTTTCTTTCATATTTCCCCGAGTTCGTGGAGGACTTCGTCAACACGCATTTCTGTTTTAGATAACTATCAAACCTTCTCAAAAAACCTGTAAGGCATCTACCCTGTTTTCTGATCCCTCTTTCGGCCTTTTGGTGCCTACTCTTTTAGCTATACCTCCTTTTAAATTATTATATGTCAGAACCTCACTATTTTTCATAGTGTGATTCTAGGTATATGATTACAATTTGTGGTATTTATAAATATGTTACAACAGTATCTATGTCATAAATTGAGAGCCGCATTGGTTAGGAGACAAATTGAAGGAGCCAGTGGAAAATTTTTCACCAGAGTTGTCGGAAGGAAAATTACATAAATAGATCTGTAGATCAAACTTATTTCTGAAGAAGTTACAATCGGAATTCTTCTAGAAAGGGGGAGAGAGTTTATAATCAAAAATCATACATAAAGTTTTTAATAGGAAATATATTTTCTTTGTGTTACCAAAATCCAGTCAACTGACCTTATAACAAGTTTTAATTAATTGAACTACTTAGTATGTAGCTAATACTATTTTATCGGGGATTGGGAAAACATTATGAGCCATTTCCAGATCCCTACCTCTTTAAGGTATGAAGCACTGAATCATACAAGGTAGTTCAGTCGTGGATACCTCCTCGGGCTTTATTAAAATAGTATTAGCTACATACTAAGTAGTTCAATTAATTAAAACTTGTTATAAGGTCAGGTGACTGGATTTTGGTAACACAAAGAAAATATATTTCCTATTAAAAACTTTATGTGTGATTTTTGAGTAAAAACTCTCTCTTTCCTGGTGTTGATTCTTCGAACTTTTGTTCAATTTATCCTTGTCATCTCTAGGATAATTTAGATCTCTTGAATTAGAGTAAGAATCATAATTCAGTTTGATCTTCTTGTCTTTGTTCTTCTTAGATTCACCTTTATTTTTATCTAAGTTAGACAAGCTCTTAAACTTTAATTTCCTGCTTTCTGCAGTCAGAACTTCTTCTAGTTTTAGTAGTGTACCGAAGTGTTCTCCAACATCATCGTCAATGGCATTATTAGTTCTTTCTATGAAACTAGAGAATGTTCCTCCTAAGTTACCATATATAATATTGATGATTGTTGGTTCGGGAACATTGATTCTATTATTCTTAATATATAAAGCCAAGTTGTGGACTTTAGAAAATAGAGTACTGATGTCGTTCGGATCTGAACCGATTTTGAGATTCGCAAACATATCAATAAATTCAGCATGTGAAGGCTTATTTAGAGTAATAGACTTGCGAATAGAGATCATGATGTTAGCAGCTGA
>JAHDIT010000183.1:0-16858 GCA_019232045.1 Ogataea degrootiae
ATAATTGATTATATAATGAGTAAATATTACAATTTGCTCTGTCTCTAGACAAGTCTGCTCTGTCCTTAGACATTCCCACATAACCCTCTCTGATTACGTAACAGTAGAGGTCGTGTACTTAGACATTTAGAGAACAGCTCAGTGGATTGTCAGTTTTTGTTTTGTTTTGTTAGCAGCTTCGATCTGTCCCATTCTTTCACTTGTACTGTGTTAGTTTGCAGGCTTAAACTGGTACGAGTCTTTATTGGAGAGCAGGGTTTATCTATCAATTGACCATCCAAATTCAAATCATCTATATATATTCCCTATCAAACTTACTCTAAGTTGTCCAGCTTGTCAAAACTAGATCATAACGGTCAGTCTACCATAATGGGAAAGAAAAACAACAAATCAAAGGGAAAGAATAAAAAGCCTGGTAATGGATCTTCATCCACCAGGTCCAATTCAAATAACAATAATAATAACAACAGACCAGTTCAAGAGGGTAATGATGCTGTTGTCTCTGTCGAAGAACGTCAAATTGGAGAAACTGAAGCAGTTGAAGCTGCTGAAACTGTTGATGTCCCTGGTGTCCTTGTTGACGATGCTCAACCCGATCTGGAGGAGTCTTCCATTGAACAATATATTCCCCAAACTCCAGAACAGTCTGAGCATCAGTTGGTCGGCAATTCCACTATCTCGGCTGCTGCTGATTCTGTAGCCGAACAAGCAGTTGATACAGAATCTTTACCGGAGTTCGTTCAATCAGAGATTGATGAGGCGATGCCATGGGATCACCCATTAACTTCAAATAACCATGAGCCTCTTCCATGGGAACAACCAACCGCTTCAGACAACCAAGAACCTCTTCCCTGGGAGCAACCTTCTAATGGATCGACCTATGAAGACCGCTTACCTTTAGACGAACCATCAATTCAAGATAAAGCAGCCGTTCTAGAAACAATAGGAGAGTCATCACAAAACGGTCCCACTCCGATAGTTGAGCAAACCTTCGCATCGGAAGGTGGCGAACAAGAAGTCGTCAATACTCTCGAAAGTCAGCAACAGAAATCTGAGTCTTCGTATAATATTGATTCTGAAGTAATCGAACAAGTTGAACAGCCGATAGATGATGCATCTCTTTCTTGGATTAACGACCACGGTGAACCTAAAACTGGAGATATGCCTTGGGACAGTCAGCCAGAAGAACCGATAGACAAAAATGCTCAAACAGCTGAAGAAATAGCGTTCAGTACTCAGCTTCAAACACCATCTTTCATAGACGAGGTTGAGCCACCTGAATCAATTGGTGTTTGTTCTGAGCAAGATGAGAACCGCTCCACTGTCGTCCATCCTGAAGCTGAAAGTAGTTTGTTTACTGATGAGGATAGCTCTTTCCTAAATAGTTTGTCAAAAGAAAAAGAAGTTGCCCGAACTCCAACTGAACAATCTGCTAGCAATGATATTGATGACAAACTAAACTTTCTTGAAGAAGATGACGATTTATTGTTGGATGATATTATGGATGATGATTTCTTAGATGATGATGAACCTGAACCTGTCTTAAGTCAAGTTTCTACTTCTGCGTCATCTGTTGTGCCTATCCAAAACAAGTATGCTCCTCCTCTGGCTTCAAGATATCAACCTCCATCTATGCCTAGTGCTCCACCTGGTATGATTTCGTCAGTTACGAATGCTTTGGCGTTACAACACCAACAACAGCAACAACAGCAACAAATGCAACAATCTGCAAGATCTCCATCATTGGCTACAAATCAATATGGTATTCCAATGAAAAGTACAATTGGGCAAGGGTTTACTCAATCCATTGACAATGCATTGATGAATCCCCAATTTACTTCCCAAGCTTCTGTAATCAATAGAGAGTTGGTCGATAAATTACAGAAAGAAAAGACGAAAACTGACGCCTACGATTTCCCATCAGATATGCTTGCCAAACATAAGCATGTCACCAAAACTGCTCCAACTGAAAGCATTTACACCAGAATGGAATCAGAGCTGTCTCATACTCATCCTCCTCAAAATGCTACTCAGCCACCGTTACAATCGAGAAGGGGCTCCATCCTAACAGCTGAGGCCCAACAACAGGCTATTCCTGGTCCTCCTGCAGGTCGTACTCTGAGGCCAAAGAAAAGTTTCTTTGAAGAGTTACCTGTTCCTAAGCAACCAGTGGCACCACCACGCCATTTGAAGAATCCATATGAACAATTAGAAAATTCCTCTATGCATGGCGGCTTACCAGGTCCTTCAAATCAATCTACACAATTGCAATCACCAACGATTAATACCGGTAGAACGCCGATTATGAGGAACTCCTTCTCTAGAACAGGATCCCCACAGGTTGAAAACAGCGTTCAATTGAATCAGTATGCCCCAGCTCAATCACAAACTAACCAATATGCACCACAAGTACAACAACAACGACCACAATCAAATCCTTACACTCCGAATGTTCAACCACATACGAATCTTTATTCACCCCAAGTTTCACAATCTCAGCCTGCTCAATTGGCTTCTTCATATGGCCCCCTGGGGAGTCAAAAGATCCTAATGCCACCTGCTGTAATAGCATCAAGAAAGGCAACTAATCCATATGCTCCTGCGGAGGTTGGAGGCCATGCTAGAACATTGTCGGTTAACTCCAATAGCATGCCAGTGAATCCGAATGTTGTCCCTGTCCCGCAGATGCAGCTCTCACCGATGCAACAAATGTTCAATTCAAACGTTCAACAAGGTAATATGGGTGGTCTTCAAATTCAGCAACCAATGCAACAACAACAACTACAACAACTACAACAACTACAACAGCAACCACAACAGGTTATCAACCCAATGGGTCTGCAAGATGGTCTGGGTATTTCACCACAGCCACCATCAATGACGATTAACAGACCACCTGCGGTTGCAAACAAGTATTCACCGTATGCCCCTCAACAACAGCAACAGCAACAGCAATATATGAAGCCATTACCAGTGTCAGGTCAAAACAAGGCATTGGCGTTGGATACAGTCTACGGTGATAACTTGAAACCAGATATTACATCCCCTACTGTTTCAACGAATAGACGTGGTCACATTTCACAACCAATAGCTAGGGTGCGTGGTTCAACAATGTCTGCTGGAAATGGTGGCATTAAAAAGCAACCACAGTATAACTTACCCCCAACTCATGTTCCTGCTCCAGTTATTATCAATCCCGAAAACTTAGTTAGAAAGCAGTGGCCATTGTTTAGTTTCTCTGCTTCGAATAAGGTTTCAAGTTTGATTCCAAGTTCAGACGCTTATGGTCACAGAAAGATGAACGTTAACATTACTGATATTTCTTCCATTTTGATCGAAGACAAAGTCACGTTGTCATTCCCAGGTCCATTAACTAAGAATAAGACTAAGAAGAAGGATTTAGAAAGATGGTTGACCGATAAGCTAGCTTCTACTGGTGCAGACAGTGACGGTCCATACATTACACATGAACAATTGTTGTGGGCTATTTTAAGAGTTATGGTGAAAGAAATCAATAAACCTGGTGATTTCACAACTAGTAAGGAATACATTACTGGTGTTGTTCAGGTTTTAAGCCCAAGCTTAAACGTCAATGCATTCAAGAATAAGGGCACCATTGACTACAGTTCATTAGCTATGAGCGGCCAACATTTAATGAACCAAAAGCATTTCAATGCTCGCAAGATTGAAGGTCAAGGATTAGTTACTATTCATACTTTACTAGAGGAAGGTAATTGTGAAGGTGCCTTAACCTATGCTGTTTCTGAAGGTGATTGGGCCATGGCATTACTGATTGCAAATGTTATTGGTTACGAATGTGTTACTGAAGTTATCAAATTATATGCAGACGCCAATTTAGATCACAATGATATCATTCAACAAAACTTGAGTTTCTGTTTGCAATCTACTAATCAAACTGGATTCAATACTGAAAAATTCATCGGTAAAGAAAAATGGTTAGCTGAAAATTACAACTCTGTGATTCCATTTGTGTTGCTGAATAATTCTAATCCAAGTAACATTTTGATTCAATTAGGTGCTCTGTTAAATAATGCTGGCTTCACAGAGTTAGGAAAGATCAGTTTCGTTCTGTCTGGTGTTCCTTTAATCCCAAAGGACTCGTCTCAATTCCCGCAAGACCTTTCATCCATTATTGCTGAAGAAATCTACGAATTCTTACTACAATCTTCCAACAACGTTCCTCAAAACTTGAGCAATGGCTTCCCACATATGTTACCAGTTAAGATTAAACATGCTGGCAATTTGGCTGATCGCGGTAACTTTGCAGATGCTAAGAGATACACTGATTATACTGCATCCATTTTGAAATCAAAGCAATACTTCATAGAACCTGCAACTGCCTTATCTCAAAACCATTTAGTTGAAAGATTGTCCCAAATTGAATCTGACTCAACCGGGTGGTTCGGTGGTAAATTGGCAAGACCTAACTTAGATAAAGTCTGGGGCCAATTAGATAAGTCATTCAATAAATTTGTCTCAGGTGAAGAGTTGGTTGACAACGTGAAACCTAAATCCGAAGGTCTCTTTTCTAAATTCAGTCCAGCGGCTTCAAGAAGCCAATCTCAAATTGATTTGTCCATGTTACATCCTCAATCACAGCCAACACTGTCAAGTTATCATTCTCAGTCATCTATTACTGGTGTTTATGGTTCATCCTCTTCACATTCTCAGTCTGCTCCAACTACATCATCCAATGCTACGTTGATCCAAGGCGGTACTCCTTCTAATCCATATTCAGGATATGCACCACCAAAGGTTCCTCAATCACAACCACAACAAAGCAGGATGAACCCGTATGCACCACCAAGTCTGACTAGTAGCGTCTCGTTTGGTCCTGGTTCTGGCTCTCCACAGTTGAACAGTGCTCCATTGTCCGACTTGAACACCCCAAATGGAAAGAGAAGTAGTTACTCTGCAAATACTTCTCCAAGTGCTTACAAGTCATCTACAGCTCTGTACGGATATGGACAACAGCCACAGCTGCAACAGCAATCACCTCATGATCAACTGAAACAACTGCAATCAAAGCAGAAGTCACCATATCAACAGAGCGTTCAACCTGTTCTGCCTAGAGCAGTCTCTAATACTGGTTCACTACCTCCACCACAAGCTCGTTACGCTAATTCAGCAGCTGCTGTTCCTTTTGGCTCCACGCAATCTAGATCGTCCCCTAAGATTCCATCCCCTTCACATGCTTATCAGCAGATTACGGCACAGTCTGTTCAGCATTCCCCCCCACACGAGCCGTTAGATCCAGTTGATGATGCTTCTGAACAAGCCTCACCACCAGTTGTAGAAACAGCTTCAAGTGCCCCTCCTCCTGCTTTTAATCCGTCCGCCGCTCCTAGAAAGCTATCTAAATATGGCCCAATGGCCGGCGCCACTCCAAGGCCGGCTAGCACGTACCCAGACAGCTTTGCCGAGAGATTAGATCAATCATCAAAGATTAATGAGAATTATACTCCTTCGATTTCTTCTATTAAGACTGATCTGAAGGTCCAGCAACCAACTGCTTACAAGCCTTATGGTCAGTACTCTCAAATTGAAGTTTCTCCAACTCTGAATAGTGAAGTTATGGACGATGAAGTTCCTAGTACTTTACAAGATGAAGACGATAAAGCTGGGGATCAACAGCAGCATAACGGCCATTACGTCCCAGAACCTGATGCTTCTAATCATGATATTTCCCCAGGCTCTGAACCTCCTGCTACTCTTCCTAACTCCAGGAAGAACTCTCCAGAACTACATTTAGCTTCATCAACTATGGATATGGAAGAAGTTGTCTCCCAGGTTTCTGATTCTGTCCAACCAGAAACTCAAGAGTATGATATCCCTGATGCTGCACTCTCAGCTCCACGCAGTGGTGTTCCCACTGCTAGAAGTTCACCTGTGAGATCGACTCCTCCTGTGGGTTTGAAACCAAGTACCTATGACCCGTACTCTAGTGTGTTAGCTGCTGCATCTAAAGCTACCAATTCAACTCCTTTGAAAAATCCATACGCTACTGTCATGAGCAGTCCAAAGCCAATGACCAATGCTCCTACAAACCCATACGCTACTGTCATGAGCAGTCCAAAGCCAATGACCAATGCTCCTACAAACCCATACGCTAATGTTATCGATGCTGCTGTTAAATCAATCTCAACCGTTCAAAGTCCATATGATCCAAGAAAAGTGTCTGGTGTCAGTGCTTCTTTAGCCCCTATACATAATGCTTACGCCACTGATAATGCTAGAAAGGCTAGTGTCGCTGGTTCTAATAGATATGCCCCAGCTGGTGCCAGCAGCAACCCATACCGTCCTCCTCCAGCAGATAATACAGCTACTGACGACAGTGCTGACGAAGCAAAACAAGATAGTGTAATTGACGATATGGGAATTCCTGCTAATGCTGAAGAGTACGATTTCTACAGCTATGGTGGGTACCAAGCGCCTCCACCTGCCCCACATGCTGGTGCTGCTATAACCGACGAAACTTCTACTGAGGAAGCTGATGATTACATTCAAGAACAGCAGGAAGATTACAAAGAACTAGATGACGTTTCAAACATCGATGATTTCGATGAAGAAGCTCTTCCTCCACCATCTGGAAATGTGTTCAACCCTGCTGCTTCATTAGGCGGTGCTAATCACTTGAGAGCAATGTTTAATCCTCCTTCAGCCACCATTCCTTCGTCTGAGCAAAGTAAGCCAACAAGATACAACACTGGCTCTTCTCCAATCAACATGACTAATGACAAGAGAAGGTATGTTGCTCAAGACAATGATGATGAGTATTACGATGATGTCGTAGATGATGATGACGATGATGATGTCGATAATCAAGCTGAAAAGGAAAGACAGAGAAAAGAAAAAGAAGCCAAAGAAAAGGAGGCCAAAGAAAAGGCTAAATTAGAAGCTGAACGTAAGAAGAAAGAAGAAGCCGATGCCAAGAAGAAGGCTGTCAGTGACAGTCAGAAGTCTGGATGGCTTGGTGGGTGGTTAGGTAAGAAGAAGGAAGATGGTCCTAAACCAATCAAGGCTAAGCTAGGTGAAGAAAATGCATTCTACTACGATGAAGAACAGAAAAGATGGGTTAACAAGAATGCAACCCCCGAAGAACAAGCTGCATCTGCACCACCACCTCCACCAATGAAAAGAAAATCTCTTGTTGCAAGTGGTGGCACTCCTCCAACCCCAGCTGGTCCTCCAAGCAGGTCACCTGAAGAAGGTGGTCCTCCATCTATTTCCAGAACCGGTCCTCCTCCAATGGGTGGAAGTGGATCTCCAATTCCGACTAAGAAGGCCGATAATATTGATGATCTGCTAACCATGTCCTCTGCTACTGCTAGGAAGTCAAAAAGAGGACCGCGTAGAGGTTATGTTGATGTGATGGGACAGACGTAAGAAGTTTAACAAAATGCCTGGCTGTTCTTTCCTCATTATTTTTTATTTGATTGTTTTTTAAATTTTTGTTATTTGTCCTTGTACCTGCATTAAAATATCTGTATGTTTTTGTCATTCCTGTATTTTGTTTTGTTTTATTATTTGTTTTATTTCC
Organism: Ogataea degrootiae; assembly: GCA_019232045.1. NCBI lineage: Eukaryota > Fungi > Ascomycota > Pichiomycetes > Pichiales > Pichiaceae > Ogataea > Ogataea degrootiae. The sequence goes on from JAHDIT010000183.1 coordinate 7,562, forward strand.
TACTCTCATTTCGGTTTTATAAATTGATTATTTGTATATAAAAAATCATATTCACATTACTTATAGTACAGAGTTATATATAATCAAACACTCTTCCTCTTTGTATAATAGCCGAAATCCAATTCATTAACGCTATTATTAAAATCAACAAGAGCCAAACTTGGTAGAATCGAATTGAACTTCGTTATGTTGATTAACTTTAAACTATACTCTGCCTCATCACTACCAGAACTTCCAATGGTCAACCTATACATACGTAAAAACTTATCAATCGATCCAATGAATATCAAAAACCCACCTTGGCAAGAAACACAGTCAAAACTAGCGATTGATCCAATCAAGCTAACCTCAAACCTCTTGACAACTTTTTCAGAATCCAAGTCTATTATACCCAACAAATTGAACGAATCCAAAAACAGTATCGACCTTCCGTATCCAGCAAACTTGTCATTCTTGTTCGTCTTTAGCTGAACTATCCAGTTCAAAGGATGATTGCTTAACTGATACATGTGAATGGGTACTTTCGTTATCAGTGGCTTGTATATTATCAATTTTCCGAACTTCGTAATAGTAACAATACTCAAATCATCCTCAGTGTCTCCTTCAGAAAGGATCAAAGCATCCTTCAACCAGGTAAACTTTTCACTACCGTATGATGCTCTCGTATACTGTGCACTTCCTTTGAAACTTGGTTTTGTTGTGATTATCGATTTACAGATTCGGAGCACTGAGGATGATGTCGACAGTTTCGTAATTTTGATCTGTTGGTTTTCAAAATCCGCATAGTCTTTGGTAACGTCGTATATTTCAATATTGTTATTATACCCACCAGTTATAAACTTGAATGGGTTGTTCGAAAAATTATGGCAGAACTCAATTGGTTCATTGATGAGGATGAAGAATCCGGGGATATCATCGGTAGTTACCTCCTTTCTGTCCTTTTTATGTAAGTTGCTGAAGTGGTAAATGACAACCAGACCACGGTTACTGCAACTTATTAAGAATCCATCGATAAAATTTAAAGAAATGACAAAATCAGTTGCCAGTCTTATGTTTTCATATAACGTTATGAATGGATCTGTTGTATCTTCAAAGTAAATGTCTATTAATCCTGATTGTCGTGAGACAGCAAGATAATTGGAGCCATCATATCTGAAGTGTAAGATTTTTTCAACAATTGTGTTTGGTAGTGACGATATTAGTGGTGATGGCTTTGGTGAAGAAAACTTTATCTTTGTTTGAGGTCCATTTAAGGGTATATTGATCTCTGAATAGTGGATGAGGTTAGTAATCGTGTTGAGTCCGATAAGATCTGTGGGGAAAATGAGGGTGATAATTTGACCTGTTTTGTATTTATACTTACCCGTTAACTTAGAGTCACCTCTAGCAGTGGATAGTAGAACCCTCATATATAAATCAACTTATACTTTTACAGTTCAATTGGACTTTCGGTTTGAAAGGTCGTGTTATCAGAACATCCATCCAGGTTTGTCTTACTTAGTAGGAGAGAGATCAACTTAGCACTTTTGGAGTTTGGCAACTTTTAAAAACAAGCAGATTTCCACGGCTGTGCAAAGCTGGATTCTTATTTTATCGACGCGTCGTTTTGAATGTAGTCGACGCCATTTTGAAGATTCTAAAAAAATGTCAAGTTAAATATTATTTTAGCCTTTTAAATATAGGCGTGTTCACCAATCGACAGCATTCTTTGAAAGGAAAAACCATTCATATGAAGGCTATAAACTTTGTTATCACACTGAAACAATAGACTACAAATGCCAGAGAACATATCAACTTCCATTCCTGGGAATATAACTCTTCCACCGGCAGAAATCAGATCGGTGATTGAGAAAACAGCAGGATACGTTTCTCGTAATGGTGAACAATTTGAACAAAGAATCAAACAGAAAGAAGCTTCAAATACAAAATTCCAATTTTTGAATAAAGACGATCCCTATTATGAATACTACGCATATCATTTGAAGTTGATAAAAGATGGGTTAGTCTCAAAAAACGGTAGCAACATGCAATCAACACCCAGTGTATCTACGGGCGCTAAACTATCTTCAATTGAGTCGGATACCAATCAAATACCTACTCCTCCTCCACTTAAACATCTGATAACTAACCCATATATCTCACAGCTTGATTTGTCAATGATTAAACTGGCTGCGCAACTTGTTGCTATTAAAGGCGATAGTTATCAAGGTAAATTAATCGAACAAACAAATAGAAATAAGGAGCAACGTATTCAATTCCAATTCTTGGATCCAGGTCATTCGTTACATAGCACGTATTTGAAATACCTAGACTCTTATAAAGAAATACTGAGCAATCGTCAAGAAATTGTGAAGAAGTTAGAGAATGTTGAAACTAATAAGAACTTCACACTACAATTACTCGATTCCTGTTATGCCAGAGCGGAATACGAGACAAAGCAAGATCAATCTACCAATGAACTTGAATCTCAAATCGAAAAGGATAGATTGGAGTTTGCATCTATCGACTGGTCTGACTTTGCCGTTGTTGAAGTTGTGGAATTCAATGAGTTGGATAATGTCGCCCAGTTAGGTGAACCGTTAACCAAAGCTGAACTTGAATCAAGGTCGTTGTTAATGAAAAGTAGCGGTGTTTTGAAATTGGTTGAGGCTGTACCACATGATTATGAATCTGACAATGATTTGCAAGGCGAGGCAGCTGACAACGACGATGATGATGACGAAGAAATTGGCGTTCCAACTTATGAGGATGGCAGTGACGACAACGATAGCAAAGACAGAAGCAGCAAGCCACAATTGGTTGTTCCAAAGGGAATGAAAATTAGAGCAGCAGGTGAATCTCGTATTAAGCGCTCACATCAATCAGCGGGTGGATTTACAGGCATTCCAACGGAGAAATTGTTGCGTTGCCCAATAACATCACAAATGATCCCAGAGTCCCGGTTCCAAAGGCATTTGAGTATATTGTTACGTGATCCCAAATACAAAGAAGAAAAGGCTCGCTATGAAGCTAAAGTTAAATTCAGTGTTAGTGATTCCAATATTATAGATGGAGACGAAATCTTTGAAAATATCAAAAGATTAGCAGCTGTTTCATCGTCATCAACCAATGAAGAAGACGAAAGAGCAGGTGGCGATAATAAGAGACAAAAGGTTATATGGAATGGGCAAGCGGGATCTGCTGGGTTTACACAAAGAGAGGCAAAGAGAATGATTGACTATGATGAAGTAGAGAGACAAAAAGCTGAAAGACTGGAAAGGGAAAACAGAATTGGTCCATCCAGAAGGTAATGATTATATAGTTGTATATAAGAGAAATATGTAATTTTAATAGGCTTAATTCACAGGCAAAAAAGCACTAAGCATTTCGATTTTTTGACTACAAATTATCCAGATCTGTTTTGGATATAAAATAATAAAAAATAATAAAATTAAAAATAGAATTAATATCTATGTATAATATATAACAAATACTAACAAACTTGTTCCATTTTTGTTTTTTTCTTCTTTTCAAACAGAAAGGAAGGGTTTTAGCTAAAAGAAAAAGTAGTCTGGTGAAAAGTGGGGAATGGAAGAAAAAAACATAGATAAAATAACAAGAAATTCACACTATATTAAATTCAACAAACAGAATCAAATCACAGCAAAACTTAAGCTTTTAATGAAGAAGCTCTTCTCTTTCTGATTTCAGCCTTTTCAGCCTTACGTTCATGTAAACGTTGAGCTAATAATTGGGCGTATTCAGCAGCGGCATCTCTTTGAGCTTGAGCGTTCTTAACCTTTAAGGCCTTTAAGGCTCTCTTTCTTTGTAATCTTTGAGGAGTAACTAATCTTTGGATCTTTGGAGCCTTAGTGTACTTCTTGTCACCCTTTTCAACTTCTCTTCTAATAACGTATTGTCTAACATCATCTTCCTTGGACAAACCGTAGAATTTTCTAATGTTGTTGGCTCTCTTTGGACCTAATCTCTTTGGGACTTGAGCGTTGGTGACACCGTCAATTTCTTGTTCACCTTGCTTAACAACAACTAAAGATAAGACAGCTAAATCGGCACCGACAATACAACCTCTAACTGACTTTCTCTTTCTTTCACCAATTCTTCTTGGTCTGTAACATGAAGTACCCTTGGCTAATAATAACTTAACTCTGTTTGGGATCATGACACCTTGTTTCATTGGGAAACCTTGTTTGTCGTTACCACCGGTAATCTTGAAGACGTAACCCTTGAATTCGTCACCGACTGAGTCACCTTCAACTTCTTGACCCATTCTCTTTTCGTAGAAAACTCTCAATTTGTGTTCGTCATCAATGTCGATACTTTTTTGGGTGCCGTTGGCTGGGTAGGCAATGTTTAACTATATTAAATTAAATTGGAAAGAATTTATAATAATGTTAGTATACTTATGAATCAAATGTGAAAGTGAATGAAAGGAAACACTTGTATTGGAAGTACATTTTCGGCAGATTAGGTATAAGAGGTATAATTAATTAATGTTGTATGAAGAACTATGTGTCGGCCCATCTATTGAAAATGCTGTAGTCGTTGTAATTTACCACTTGTCATAATTATTATCTTCTCTGATTTAATTTGCTTTAATCCAATAATTGAGCTATGATTAAGGTTGATGCTTGAACGGTTTCACCCTATTGAACTTAAATCCCCTTCAATAAAAATGCGCTATATCGCTGATAATCAAATTAAATCTGTTTATGCTGTTTTTAAGCATTTAATGCCTCCCATCATGGGACTCTTTAACTGTATCAATGTCACTATTGCATGGTGTTGTGAGCTTTTCTGTTATATTTATTGTCTAGTTTAATTCATCGAATCAACAAATCATGTGTCACTTTCTAATTATCCAACAAATGTAGTCATTTTGTACGTGTCCCTTTATTACAACAAGTTCATCACGGTGTATCTTGCTCCATTCGTGCTATTTCATAATATTTCTCTAAGTCCTTCTCATATCCAACTTGTTGTAAAATGCACTCCTGTTTGATGTATCGTTGTCTTCTATTATTTATCGTTGATCTCACATACCTTCATGGTTAGTTATATGTATTATATCCAGTCTATTTGAACTATGTCGTAGTATTATCAAAAGCTATTACCTTTAAACACCTGTATATTTTGAATTAAATGGGTAAAATTTTTTATAAACTCCAAAGCAACACACACCCAACCAAACAGGTTTGGGTGAAAAGTTACCTACTACCAGGAGAAGAAACGAAACCGCACATTGAGCGAGGATTCCATCCAAATTTCGCAGAATGCGGACGGCTGAGGAGAAATTTTTCAATGTGAGGGTCACGTGATGCGACTGGTTGGTTGTTTTGTTGCAGAAGAGAGAAGCAGTCGTGGTGCGAGGTGGTGGTGCGTGGATGGTATAGGGATGGGGAAGAGGGAGAGAGGGTTAGGAAGGTAGCAAACCATGTAGCCCTTTTATTTATCACGTGACGTGGAAATGGAATCTTCTGAACCTGGCGACTGTCAGGGAGAGAGGTAAATGGGGCAGCCGGAGGAGATGTAGTACGAATATGTTCCTTGAAGAATCTGTTTTAGAGAAGCACACACGATTGGTATCTATTACTAAGAAAAAATATACAATAAAAGTACAAAAGAGTAAACAATGAAAAAGGGATGAAAGGTCTCAAAGGATTTAATATAATAGAATTAAAATATAGAAGGATAGGATAGAATGGGTCGCAAAGGAGGGTAAACACTTTTCTCTCACCTTTTTGGCCGATTATGTTGTTGTTGTACAGCAGCAGCTTGGTTGTAAATAGCAGATCCGATTGCTTGTAATGGACTCACTCCATTTCTGCCACCAGCCAATGTTGTTTCTTCTGATTGTGCACCCGGGATTGCATCAGTTCCTGATCCAGATGGTTGATTTGATGATGATCCTGTTCCTGCAGCTGTAGCCGTTGCTGATGATATTGCTGGTGAGATGTTGCTGGTTGAAGAATTTGATTGGTTGTTAGTGTTTTGAAGGGAGGATTGTGTCATTTGGAAAGAAGGGGGAAGGCCAGATGCACTTGTAGTAGCTGTGTTACTGATATTTCCCGACGATGGTGGTTTTGAGCCTATGGATGAAGACGATGATCCAAAACTGACATTTGCTCCATTATTATTATTGGTGTTGTTGTTGCTGTTGTTGGAGTTGTTGATTAACGGTAGTAAGTGTGTAGCTGACGTCGGTAATGGGGTATTCCCTGTTCCAATCGGAATAGGCCATTCTTGTGAATAGAAAACATTAGGAGACGGGAACATATCAACAAACTTAGAAGGTAATCCAGATGGTAAAACTGGCGTCTCTCTGCCATTTAATTGCATTTGATACATAGGGAACAAAGCAGAGTGTTGTTGCAGCTGCAACGATGGTTGGGCTGAATCAGGTTGTTGCTGTAATTGTGGATTTACTCCTCCTTGTTGTTTAGGCACGTACTTGTTTGGATACGAGTCAAATTGATTGTGTAATTGGCTATACGGCAGTTGATTAGAACTGTTGGATTGTTGATGTTGCTGCTGGTGGTGATGTTGTTGTTGTTCATGTTGTTGGTTTTCCTGCTGTTGATGCTGCTGCTCCTGTTGCTGTTGAAACATCATTTGCTGTTGGTGCTGCATATGAGCTTGTTGAGGGAATATTGGTGTGGGCAAAATTTGAGAAGGTGACATCTGAGGTAAGGATGAGAATAAGCCATGAGGTAAAGTAGCTGAAAGTGGTGTAGACTTGTTAGAATTAGCTTGATCCATCTGTGATTGGTTCTGTTGTGTGATAATGTTTAAGCCCGGTAAATATGATGAAGTTGGGGTGTTCGATGGGATCATCAACTTGCGCTCTTTTGATGAACCAGATGAGAGTGAGTTATTGGATATATTTGAATTTCCGGCTGAATTCATTGAAGTGTTGATTGGAGCTAGATGCTGTTGTGGATTAGAGGTTGAAAGTGGTCTCATGTTAACTTGTTCATTATTGCCGTCGATGTTATCACTGTTAAGACTGCTATTGTTCTTGTTTCCCGCATCACTTATCGTGGCCGAATCCAATGCAGTCACGGTGATTGCCGAATCTGAAGACGATTTGTCATTTTTTGGAATCTTTAAGCTTAAAGTTGGGCGCTTAGATGTCTTTGTCGATGTAGTTGTCGATGTAGTTGTAGGGGTATGAGTGTTGGCGTTAGCTGTACCTGAATAAGATTGAGGAGAAGTGGATGGAAGCTTACCCTGGCTATGAATGGTTTGTTTGAATGGTGGCATTGATGGAGGAATCTGCTGCTGGTTGGAATGATTTGATTTCAATGGCAATTCGGTTCTTCTTCGTTTTCTGGAGGGTAAATCATCTTCACTCTTAAAGGTTGTATTGTTGTCGGTGGTATCATTTTCATAGTCAGCACCATTATCATCGTCATCATCATCCCCTTCTTCATCTTCCCCTTCTTCATCGTCATCTTCGTCATCTTCATCGTCATCATCATTCATGTTGGAGATACTGCGGTGGTGTTGGTGGGCTGGGACTGACGCGGTTCTTTTATCACCCTTTTTCTTTGTTGCAGATATTCTTGATACTAGCTTGTAACTACCATAATCATTTGGTCTTTTGGATTCGTGTAATTGTTTACAGCTATGATACTTATCTAAGATATCTTCAGGTTGATCAGAAGAATATTCATAAACTTTATGATTGTGGCCAATAATTATAACTGCAATGTCAACTTTACATAAGATGGATAACTCGTGTGCCTTTTTAAATAAACCTGCCTTTCTTTTGACAAAAGTGACAGTTCTGTTTCTTTCCTCGTCAATTGGTTGAATTTCGATTTTTCTTCTACCCATTGTTGTATCTTCTTATTTGATGTGAAATTTTGAAACAAGAGTAAAGAATTTTGGGTTAATATTTTATTGTTCTTACTTTAATAAAATGTGTGGGATAGTAGAGTAAGTTGTTTTACACGATTGATATGTTCATTTATCACTAGAGTCTAATTGTAACTATATACCAGGCTAATTGAAGTGTTGGTATTTTTTTGTTTAAGAATAATTCGGTAACCTTATAAGCAAGAGATGAAATTGGAGATAATAAATGAACAAGCAGAAACTTTGGATTGATCTGTAGATTGACTAACAATTCAAATTGATATTGGATATATGATATTTGGTATATGTTAGTTTGTAATGAATGATAAATGATGAATTTATAGAATATAATTCAAGATGGAAGTGCACTCAGGATGTAGAAAAAGTGGAACTGTAAAGCCAAAGTGTCTGAGTGAAGCCAACTAAAAATAAATATGTATGGAAGTGTGTGTGCGTACAGCGAAATTGAGGTGGTGTAACTGTACGTTTGTCTTTTTCTATTGTCTTGTTACGAGATATTTGTATGGAAGCGAGAGAGTATATAGGGTATAGTTGTTAAAGAGGTGGATTACTAATAGGTTGGGTGGTTTGGGGAGAGGGAGTACACTACACCATATTTATAAATATATATATATATATAAGTATGTAAACCCTATCCATTCGTATAAGATGGGGGTAGGTTAGGTACAGAGGAAGGGAAGGAATAGAGGGTTCACCAGATTGAATCCACGGGTAGTTTGTTTTGTTTTTGAGGGAACGTGGCGAACAATCCTCGTTTCATACAAAGAACCACATTCATGCCAAACAATAAAGGGAACAGGCAGATGAGAATAATGTTGGGTTTTTTGTCCTTGTTGTGAACGCTTAAACTATATTGTAAATAACAGCATGTGTATATACAGAGATATACAGGCTGAGTTGTGTGTATGGGCTGTTGTTTCCCTCCCATCATCATATGTTTCGTCTCTTGTAAAAGAACGACCATGTGGGAAGGAAAAGCGGCGATCGACTCAAATTTGTGACCTTTCCTCTTTTTTCGGCTGTACTGGCCGTTTGAAAATGCGGCGGAGTGTTTTCGTTATGCTGCTATAAATAGAAGTTTATATACCGAGGCTGGGGACAGTCGGCATTTTATGGAGAACGAACTAGGAAATAATAATACTTCACAAGAATACATTATCTCCAACAGGTGGTTTGACTCCGTTCACTGCCATCACTCTTGGCCCCGGGATTCATCCGACTTGCACCCAAAGAAGATCATCTTCATCATATTCACAATCTGCTCGGGCTATTTATGCTTAATATAATAATATCCGATCGGATCTCAGCAGTTTCTTTTGCTCATAACAATTCTGAGTGTCTATTATATAGTCAGTGGATCGCCTTAAAAGATTTCCGGTTTCAACAGTCATTTCGTAGAATATTAGTGTTAGAGCGGTA
>JAHDIT010000185.1:0-16210 GCA_019232045.1 Ogataea degrootiae
TCTGGTTCATCTGTCTACACCATTCCAGCTGAAGTTATTGAAACTACACCAGGAACTCCAGAGACTACTATTTCATTACCAGCCACTGGATCTGTCGGTACCACTTACACCACTGATCTTGTGATTACCTCTGGTTCCTCTGTCTACACCATTCCAGCTGAGATTATTGAAACTACCCCAGCCACTCCAGAGACTACTATTTCATTACCCGCTACTGGATCTGTCGGTACCACTTACACCACTGATCTTGTGATTACCTCTGGTTCATCTGTCTACACTATTCCAGCTGAAGTTGTTGAAACTACCCCAGCCACTCCAGAGACTACTATTTCATTACCAGCCACTGGATCTGTCGGTACCACTTACACCACTGATCTTGTGATTACCTCTGGTTCCTCTGTCTACACTATTCCAGCTGAAGTTGTTGAAACTACCCCAGGAACTCCAGAGACTACTATTTCATTACCAGCTACCGGTTCACTTGGTACTACCTACACCACTGATCTTGTGATTACCTCTGGTTCATCTGTCTACACTATTCCAGCTGAAGTTATTGAAACTACCCCAGCCACTCCAGAGACTACCATCTCCTTACCAGCTACCGGTTCACTTGGTACTACCTACACCACTGATCTTGTGATTACCTCTGGTTCATCTGTCTACACTATTCCAGCTGAAGTTGTTGAAACTACACCAGGAACTCCAGAGACTACCATCTCCTTACCAGCTACCGGTTCACTTGGTACTACCTACACCACTGATCTTGTGATTACCTCTGGTTCATCTGTCTACACCATTCCAGCTGAAGTTATTGAAACTACACCAGGAACTCCAGAGACTACCATCTCCTTACCAGCTACCGGCTCACTTGGTACTACCTACACCACTGATCTTGTGATTACCTCTGGTTCCTCTGTCTACACTATTCCAGCTGAGATTATTGAAACTACCCCAGCCACTCCAGAGACTACCATCTCCTTACCAGCTACCGGCTCACTTGGTACCACTTACACCACTGATCTTGTGATTACTTCTGGTTCATCTGTCTACACCATTCCAGCTGAAGTTATTGAAACTACACCAGGAACTCCAGAGACTACTATTTCATTACCAGCCACTGGATCTGTCGGTACCACTTACACCACTGATCTTGTGATTACCTCTGGTTCCTCTGTCTACACTATTCCAGCTGAGATTATTGAAACTACCCCAGCCACTCCAGAGACTACTATTTCATTACCCGCTACTGGATCTGTCGGTACCACTTACACCACTGATCTTGTGATTACCTCTGGTTCATCTGTCTACACTATTCCAGCTGAAGTTGTTGAAACTACCCCAGCCACTCCAGAGACTACTATTTCATTACCAGCTACCGGTTCACTCGGTACTACCTACACCACTGATCTTGTGATTACCTCTGGTTCCTCTGTCTACACTATTCCAGCCGAAGTTGTTGAAACTACCCCAGCCACTCCAGAGACTACCATCTCCTTACCAGCTACCGGCTCACTTGGTACCACTTACACCACTGATCTTGTGATTACCTCTGGTTCATCTGTCTACACTATTCCAGCTGAGATTATTGAAACCACACCAGGAACTCCAGAGACTACCATTTCATTACCCGCTACTGGATCTGTCGGTACCACTTACACTTCTGATATTGTGATTACTTCTGGTTCATCTCTCTACACTATTCCAGCTGTTGTCATTGAAAGTCCAACGGCTACTCCATATTACGGTAATAGTTCAATTATCACTTCGTCCTCCACTTTATCCAGTAGTGGCTTTGCAACTTTGACTTCATCTGATACATCACTCAGCCTAACATCTTCATCAGCTTCATCTGATACGGCATCCAGCTTATCAACTTTATCTTCTTCAAGTTCGTCCTCGATCGAAACTCCAACGTTTAGTCCAATCATTGTTGGTTCTGTTTACCAAGATGAACCAAGATTCTCTATTACTTTACCATTAGGTATTATTTCAATTGATGAATTCACAATCTCTTCTGTGAATGAATATGACAACTATGTTCCATCATCCGGTGAAGTTGACCTTGTTGCTGATGGTGTACCAACTGATGTTGTTGATGGTGTGTCAACGAGTATCACAGACACCTCCTTTGAACTTTCATTTATTGGATCGACTGATGGCTATGATGAAATTATCGCCATTGCTAACGGTATCAAAGATCATGAATTTATAGATGTCTACGTTGGTGAATTTATGGTTTCAATTCCTCAAGTTGGTGCAAAGAGAGTCAAGAGAGAAGACCTAATTTTCTACTTAACTGCTTCCGTCACTATCGGAACCGGTAGTTCAACTGCAACCTCTTCCACTATCTCGGCTACTTCTTCGCAGGCTACAGCTGATGTTTCTACAGTTGCCACAACGGGTACTGTTACTGAGCAATCTACTACTGTCATCACTACCACTACTTGCTCAGATGGTTTGTGCACTGAAATCGAAAGTACCTCGACTCCTGTCACTACTGTGGCATCAAATGCTATTGGTGTCACTTCAACTGCTACTGATAAGTCAACTGTTGTTATCACCACCACAACATGTTCTGCTGGTGTTTGTTCTGAAACAAAAATAACTTCTGCTAATGATGCCACCCACTCTAACACATCATCCAATGCGAATACTGGCACTTCAAATGCTGTCGGTGTCACATCCGCTGCTACTGATAAGTCGACTGTTGTCATCACCACAACTGTTTCTACCACAAGTACTACTTGTTCAATTGGAGGTTGTTCCGTTCTTGAAGTCACTGACATTATCACCATTACTACCACCACATGTCCTATAAGTGCAGCATCATCTACTCAGAATTCAATAGCTGATGCCACCGACATTGCTAAAACAAAAACCACCACTGGAGCTGTCAAACCAACTGCAACTACAGCTGCAACTACGCCTGGTTCTGGTACTGTTGCTTCAGTTGGCGGTAATATTGTCAGCCATTCTTCAGCTTCTACAACCGATGTTACTCACAAACCTGCAACTACAGCTGTCACCCCAGCTGCCGACTCTTCCCATGCTTCAGTCGGTACTACTGTGGTTACTCCAGGTGGTACAACCACTGTCAGTGCTGTTACTGGTACCGCCACGATTCAACATGATAAAACTACAACTTTGGTGACTATTCCTGATAAATCATCCACAGCTGCTTCTACTATGGCCCCATCTGCAACTGTATTTGAAGGTTCTGCGGCCTCTTTCAAAGCATCTATCTCATTTGCTGGTTTAGTTATGGTTGCTATCTGTTTAATCGTTTAAGTTATTGTCATACTCTAATTTGGAATTGCAAGGAATGCATTGAAGTCTTTGTTGTTCTTTATCTCTTCATAATTAGCTGTCTTCGACTAGTTGTCTTCGACTAGTTGTTTTTCTTTACATTTCGTTTTATTTGGGATTTCGAAGATTTCGAAGATACCCTACCCTTGCTGATCGATTTCGTTCAGCTTTTATGTACTTTAGGCTTGCTGTCTAACATGTCATTGTATAATTTAGATAGTTAATAATATAGGATATCGTTTATTTTTAAAGTGGTGTAAGGTGATGTAGTAGTTTACTCTGATACAGACACATCAATCTACTACTCAACAATTCGTAGATTTCGTTACTCTTTGCATCCTTTTTTCTTTCAATTGGCATATTCCGGTTAATATCTCAAAACAGAGATTGAAATCACATCATCTTCAGTACACACTATAGCAAGTGGTTTCAAATCGGAGATATTAACAACACTATCAACTGTATAAATACCACTGAAGCAATTCCAAGAGGAAGGGCTACTCGGGCAGATTAGATCATATTTTGAACATATTCAACCTTTCTGAGCCTGTATAAAATTAAAAAGAAATTGAGGAATTCTGACCTCTCAATGATGAATTCTTTCTACTTTAAACAATATACCAACTTCAATTTATTGTTTTACTTTATTCAACACAACAAGTGAGTGCATGGCATGCATATCCCTATAGATAATAACAATAAAAGTGATAACAAACGATAATAAACACGCTGAAGAAGAGATCACAAACTCACTTTCTTCTAGCTTTAGCTTTACAATCATCACAGAACCATTCTCCTCTAGGCAACTCTTTTAAATCGGTACACGGTAAATGGAACCACTCACGTTCACAATTGTGTCCATCACAGCCAACCATTTCACCATATGACACTTGCTGACAGTAACAGTAAACAGGTTCACCTTCAAACGTTCCTGATGACGTGTCTTGAGTAGTAAGTGCATTGCCTGTGATAGACCCGGTAGGGTAGTGCTTGCTTGATCCTGTTGAAGATTCACTAGTTTTTGAGATGTTTGTTTGTGATCTATCCTTATTTGCGGATTTGTTAGAAGCACTATTTGATTGGGTTGCGGATTGTGGAGTGCCTGATCTTGCAGCATTGGTATTTGTGGCGGATGACGTGGTTGGTGTTCCAGCAATGGATGGGGACACTTCCCTTGATTTCCTGTCCTTTTTAGCTTTAATGGATTTAGGTCTCTTTACTGAAGGTTGCTTGGAGTCATCATTATCGTGTAGCGTAGTTGTATTTGATAACTGTGAGGGTGTCGGTGCTGTTTGCTTTCTCTTTTTTGCTTGAGTGGTATTTGAAGCTGTTGTGGTATACGGAGTTCCTGCAGAAGAGTTTGCTCCAGAATCTTTTTCAGAGTTTGCATTGGAATCTTTTTCCTTCTTTTCCTTCTTCTTTCTAGAATTCGACAAATTTATTGGGTTTGAACTAGATGTGGATTGGACGGAAGGTGCCATGATACCACTCACGGATGGAACTGGAGTGGAACGAGCACTATCATCAGCGCCATCATCTTCTTCACCGCCTTTTCCCTTATGAGCCTTTCTGGCAGCCAGCGCCTCTCTTCTGGATTCTGATCTTTGTGATTGCGCCGATTTTTGCTCGATTATCTTCATAGAAGGGTGAATTAAAGGACCAATTCTAACCGATTCTGGGATTTCATTTGCCTCTATTATTTCATAGTTTTGATTGATTCTCTTCAGATGCTTATTGACAGTATCAGATGCAATTGTGGCCACATGCATTTTCTCCTCTAAACATGGCATTAACTCTTTGATCAAGTCTCTAATTTTGGATAGTAGTAATTCTCTCTTTGGATGAGTCTTTTTCATTGTTAAGAATTTACCAATGTAAGCTTTCAAGTAGGGAACCGTGTTGACACATTTAGCGTCGATTTCTTTCAATAGTGTGAAATATCTGATCAGATCAAATGGGAAGGCTTGAAAAGCGTCTGTTATTTCGTTTAAACCAGGGTACAAATCGGTGATTGTTGGCTTGTTTATCATTCTGACAGCTTGTTGAGGTCTGTGTTTCTTTTCATATTTGGAATTGGTATTGCTGCTAGCAGCTCTGTCAGCAAGCCTTTGTGACTTGGAACGAGAAGGCAGATTATTGTAAGTGGCCATCTGAATAATCAATGAGCAAATACTTTGGATCAATGGAAAGTAGATTTGTGAAGAAAGACAGCAAAGTGCATAGAGAACCGTTATCTATCTATCTATCTACGTCTTTACTAAATGTGTCCAATCTACTGTTCGTTTTGGGAAATTGGTAGTGCGACACACAGACTTGGGATCGACGCAGAATCCCAAAAGAAGAAGAACTTTACGTCGATTAAGGTCGGTGAATTGGGAAACATTTTTAGGGGGAAATTGAAATTACTTAAGGACATTATGGAAGTGCTGCATTGGAGACTACTTGAGTCCTTTTATATTCGTATTAGATAGGTAAGAT
Source organism: Ogataea degrootiae (assembly GCA_019232045.1). NCBI lineage: Eukaryota > Fungi > Ascomycota > Pichiomycetes > Pichiales > Pichiaceae > Ogataea > Ogataea degrootiae. The sequence goes on from JAHDIT010000185.1 coordinate 5,785, forward strand.
CATTTTTATAAGTGATCTACAGTCCGTAATAAGTAGTGGTGTACTTTGGTACTTGATGTGAAATAGATGTATCTTATTTACTGATAAGAAATATAAGGTCCATATCTTCACCTGCAACCAAACACGGAAGAAGGAGGAAATAATTCTCCAATATCTGATAGTACTGATAACAATCAACGTTGAAAACGTATACTAAAATATCAGTAAGTAAAAAAAGTTATTGCTATAAGTGATATAGTAATGATTTGCTTAATTCGAAAACGAATCAACCGAAAATTAATGAGACTTGCTTCATCAACCGGATTTAAAATTAAAAGTTATTTGTAAAATTTTGAGCCAGAATAAACCGGAAATCATAAGAACTTCTTTAAAAGGGTTTGAAAAATTCAAATCCAAAAACACATAGCCTTACAGTGGAACTTCTAAGATTCACTTTGAGCTATTATAAAAACCACCAAGCAATTTTAAAATAGAATTCGGAGATTAATCAGAAGTACAAATGGATATCTCTCGGCTTTTGCCACAATGGACAATAAATCTGTTATAAAATCAAAACTCCACAGCACAAAAGCCCCGGAATTAACCTGTTTTAAATCCCCACCAATAAAGATTCCAGATCTTACACAGCAGCAAATGAAAAAGGGCCTAAGATGTTTTTCTCCGGATCCTATGAGTGATGTAGTTGCCGAATACACACAATTCCAATTAGTATAAACATATAAATATGCATGAGATTTGTCACTAAGAAGCATTTCAATCACCAGAATATACAGCTATTATATCAATTCAAATAATAATACTAAATACACGTACTAAGTGCTTATACAAATTAATATGACTACTGTTGAAATCAAAGGCAAGACTGGGTACGGCTTAATGTCATTAACTTGGAGACCGCAACCCATCCCTTACGAACAAGCATTCGCAACAATTAACAATGCCATTGCTGATGGTGTTCCATTCTTAAACGCTGGTGAATTTTACGGTAATGCTCCTGAAGACCCTTATGCTAATTTGAAACTGTTAAAGGCTTATTTTGAAAAATACCCTGAAAATAGATCAAAAGTTACAATATCAGTTAAAGGTGCTATTTATAACTTCATGGCTGATTGTTCAGCTACTGGTATTGCAACTTCAATTAACAACATTATCAGTTTCCTTCCTGATAAAAAAATTGAATTGTTTGAGCCTGCAAGAATGGATCCAAGAATACCTGTTGAGGAATGCATCAAAAACATTATCCCATTCATTGAGTCTGGTAAGATTAAAGGTATCTCATTGTCTGAAGTTAAAGCGGAAACAATTGAAAGAGCCAATAAGGTGTATCCAATTTCATGTGTTGAGGTTGAATTGTCAATGTGGTCCAGAGATATCCTTTCAAATGGCATAATGGAAACTTGCCAAAGATTAGGAATTACCGTTGTTGCCTATTCACCATTAGGTAGAGGCTATTTAACGGGTACTATTAAATCTCTTGATGATATACCAAAAGGTGATATCAGAGGTAGATTTGATAGATTTAAATCTGATGAAATCTTGAAGGCAAATATGGCATTAGTTGATTACATTACCAAGTTTGCAGAATCAAAGAACTGTTCACCTGCCCAATTGTCCTTGTCATGGATTAGAAAATTCTCCGAATTCCCAGATGAATACGCTAGAGTGGTTCCAATTCCTTCATCCTCTACTCCTGAGAGAAACCATGAAAACAATACTCATATTGAGTTAACCGATGCTGAGTTTGATGAAATCAATTCTGAGCTTGATAGATTTGTGATTCTAGGGGGTAGATATAATGACCATGCTGCTCCTTCCTTGAACGGTTGATTTACCAATTGACTACTTTATATACTATATACTTTTTCGTTTAGATATTATTGTGCAAAAGGCAGACCAATATATATATATATAAGCCCTTTATTAAAATTCAATCCATACTCAAGTTATTAGGTATAGTCGAAAACGGGTGACATCCAGCTGAGATCCCATTCATAATGTAAATATCACCGCTTACGTAGATACTGGCATTACCTCTTCTTTCACTTGAATGCTTTTTCCGGTCGATTTCCATAGATGGAAAACTTTCAACAGCGTTAACGGTTTTGAGGGCGCGGGTAACGGTCTGCTCAAAACGGATAAAGCCGCTGGCGGTTGACATTTGATTTGGTGAGCAGCCGTTCATTGTGATGTGGTCTAAATATAGGTTGATTAGTTAGCTAACCTAAAAGTTGAAGTACCAGATACCCGAAATCATTAGAAGAGATGGACGGTGTCAGCTGTAGCAATTAAAAGATCTCATTGGTGGTAAACTCTTTGAGCTGTAACCCGGCTTCCACAGTATTTTCGATCAAGGTTTTACTCCACATTGAGACGTTGTATCTGAAATGATATCGATTCAATTGAGAATACGTTGCTGTGAGAACCCATATCTACAACAATAATGGAACGAAAGTTTTGACAGTGTTGTATGTTTCAATATAACCAAGCCACTGATAGGACACTATTAAAATCCATCAATGATACAGTTGAACGTTGTTAACAATACTACAATGACGATACAGTTGAGAGACGTTATAACTTCAGAAAATGTGACACTGTTGAAAGATGCTATTAAGACTGCAATGCTGATCCAATTGAAAGGTACTAACATCCCAACAACTCAACTACAACAAGGCTCTTTCAACTTGATGAAAAATTCTGCAGATGTGATCAACAACCGATTACGAGGGTGTTGGAAACGCTGTTGGAGCATCTTCTTTGACTCAGTTAAGTTGGCTATGCCGTATATTTGGACTCTAAACGTGTATATTTGGACTCTAAACGTGTGTATTTGTACTGTGTATAGACTAGTATAAGGTGAATTGACTAGAACCTAACAGCCGTAATATCGACAACACTCTGTTGCTAATCAAAAGAAAGAAAATCTTGCCCTCTCCACAATCGAACAATCGCGTTCATGGCTGTTTTCCAATTCATTGTATTTTCATATCGCTCCACCGCGTTTAGTATAAGTACATGCATGCTACCTAAGTAAATGCCACTCTCTTCTTGCTCTTGTCTGCTACTCTGTGGCCTTTCTGTTTTTGTCCTTTTCTTCTCTACACTGAAATCTTTACTCAAAAATGATCAGCTCTGATTACAACGACTGTTACTATGACTCCGATGCCGGCTACTATGACTCAGACGACAGCTTTGAAAATCCAGAGGAAACCGATATCCTTGTCAAGCTTCCTATCGAAGACGAAGACTTTGACTTCAATAGCTTCTCAATTACCAACAGAGCCTTTGGTCTACCTGCTGCTGAACCTAGTTCATCACTGACGAATCCATTTCTGACCCCTTGACTTTCCTTGACTGGGTTATTCAATATAATCCGCTGTTGTACACGGATAAATATCTTAGGGAGTACCATTTAGCCTTCTTTCAGCCCACAGATGTGCTGATCCATTTAAAGAGCAAAGAGGTGACAAATCAAAATTCCGTCGTTCAAATCAACTCCAGATTGTCCGGTAGACTAAGAACACTTGTTCGGTTGAAAACAGGACTTGATCCCTCCTCAGGTGAAGGTTTACGAAAGGCTGCCGAGTTGCGGGGAAACATTATTGAAGGTCTTGATATGGTGGGTGTTACTGTGAATGAGGACAACAGCCGTATTAAGCAACCGATTCAGTTTGATGGTCGTTGTGAATACCCTGACTGGCACAACATGTCACATTGCCTGCTATCCACTCCTGGTTACGTTAGGGTGATGAACAACCCCAACCCCTATTTGCCAGTGTACGTTGGCCGAGTCTGTAAATTGTGTCATTATGTCGGTACCACAGATGCTCTTATGGGTATACACTATTCTGAAAGCCACAATGGTGCTGGTCTCTCCAAAGAAGACAGCTTCGCTAAAGGCTGCTACCAGTACTATGGCGAAGAACAGAACAAGAAATTGAAGGTTGCTGTTTACATACCACAGTATCTTATCAAAAGGATGGACAGTGCTACGAGGCGAGGAAATAAGGTTAATGCTTTCACTGATAAAGATTGTGAGAATAGACTACAAGGTAACACCAACGAGAAAGAAGTCCACAACTTGAGAGACAGAGAGGTAGACCACGATACTTTGTCGGCCAAAAAGTTATTTCCATTTCTAATATTTAAGGCGGTCAAAGGCATTCACGGCGAGTGAGGTATTGAATACCGTACCGAAATGAAAACTTGGGAGGAAGTTGAAAACGAAGGGGGGCTACAGGAGATTGAAGAGGAGTCACCATTCGATTTGATTGATAGTGACGCGGCAGAAGAAGAAGGTGGGGCCGTTTCTGAAGATAACGAGATTGCTGATATTGCTGTCATGGATTCTACTGTTACTGCCGATAATTCTGTCAGTGAAGTTGATTCTGATAAAGATGAATTGATTGCAAATTCTGGTGACGATACTTGTTTCACCTCTGATGGAGAAGTTGAAGCTGGTGCCAAATCTGAAGTTGTAGATAGCTTTATTCCTTTAGGTTTAGCCAAATGTATAAGAGGTAGAAAAGGTAGAAAAGATAGGGAAGGCGGCAAAGATATTGAGGTTATTGATTTAACTGAGGACTCAGATGGGGAAGATGACTCCTCTGGAGTTGTTCTTAGAAGATCCAAAAGGATTAGATCAAGTAGAAAGTTTTATTAGATTTTGATGGGTAATTCATTTAAATGATCGTGGTTATTAGTTAGATTGATTGTTTTATTTTATGATTTTAAATTAGTAATTAGGCATATGAAGAGGTTAGATTTAGAGTGAAATAATAGTATGAAATTAATTAGATGAAATTGAATAGTGTATTATGATAGGAGTTATGTGGAACATAAAGTAGTGAGTATAGAAAGATTGTATATGAAAAGTGGTTAGAAGTTTGTTTCAGTAGAAGGAATAGTAAGTGATGTTGGTTGGAATATGGATTGGAATGATTGATTGGAGTGGGGAGTTAGGATTGAGGTTGTTGATGCTTATGCGTTTTATTAGATGAAACGAAGCTAAGCTTCGGCATATGGGAGAATATGAATTGAGTAATGGACAGAAGGAAAAAAGTGATTCAGCATGTTGTTTTGAAATTGAGGTATTCATTTGGGGAGTAATAAGAGAGAGATTTGAACAGCACAAAATGTTTCTGTTGGACACTTTTGTGATGGCTAAGGATGTGTGGCTTGGATGTTGAGATCGCCTGGAGTTAACCGGAGATATGCGCTGGGTATAGGAAGGCTCTCTGGCATAGATACGCTTTTTAGCCGAAATGTTGCCGAATCGGGCGATAATTGGCTCTCACCATTTGCCTAAGCTCTGGATTACTTTCCAAGCTTCTATTTGATATAGTATTAGAAAATTTTAAAGTTTGCAGGAAGTATGGATCGGTACCAGTATTACGAGATTATTGAGTTTGTAATTGAGAGTGTTGCTCGGGAAACTGGTTGAAGCGGTAAATTAAGGCGGTTGTTGTATACGAAGTACCTCCTAGACCTCCAGAAATGATTAATGGACATGATTTGGATCTTAAGCAAGAATTAGAATATGGAAGGAATGGGTATGGTTATTGAACACAAATTAATCATATTTAGGTGCTTTGTACCAACATCTCACTACTATGTCGCTACTATGCACCCGTAAACGTGATTGCCATTACCAGTGAAATAGTGAAAGTTGGTGACCGTTTTGGAGGTTATAGACTCACTGCATTCAGAGATTGGCGTATTGAGTTCATGGAGATGTGTAAAATGCTATTCTGCTATTGCTAAGTAGAAAATAATAGATTTTGAAGCTGGGAATCCTTTACAGTGTTAAACGAGTAAGATGACTTACAATTTTATAAACCTGATTTAACCATATACACAACAACCCTTAGACTACCAAATTCTTTTTTTGGTATCAATCCAAGGAGAAAATAACTTTCAAAAATGATTACAACATAGCAACTATAGATGGAGGAATAGATATATGTATGCTGTTACCCAGAATACTCATGATTGATTTATTCCAAAAACATGCATTTTCAATTTGTTTTTAAGTGCTGGTGATATCTAGTTGATGCATGTATTGACTTTCCCAATCAACTCTTGCTCATCTTGTAGAAAAAGACTTCTTTTTGTGGAAGAAAAACGATCTTTAAAGTATAGAAATCAAAAAAAAAGTGAATGGATGTTGAATATTCAATTTAATAAGTTAATTTTAAAAAAGGATTGTGTTTATAGATGATTTTTCGAACATATTTGATTTAATTCTTGAAGAGAGAGAAAGTGTCTAATGCTTTCTAATTTTCAAGTTACACGGACTTAAAATCATCATCATCAGCAGCAGCAGAAATACCAACTGGGCGATTCCAACTATTTAGCAAATGCATTATCGACATCAAGTTGTGGTTCTGAAACTTTACCAGTTATTTCTAATAGACAGCTGCCTGGAGTAATTTTCACTACATCTACAACGGCGACCAGTTTGATTTTAAACGGATCCACATCTTCATCATTAACTGCACTTGGTTCATCATCTTCATCATCTTCATATGCTTTATGTGATTTTTTGAACAAATAAGATGAATAGATGAGAAAAAAAGAACCTGTCACAATCTATAAACATTTAAAGTTCTTAGTTTGGACCTCTTGAATTTAATTTATATGTGGTTGATATTCTAATTAGACTATTAAAATAATTCTGGGCATAGCCACAATTATAATTATTTCTTCACTCCTTGTGCTGTTCCTAATTTCTCCACCAAAATATGTCAACAAATAGACAGCTAAAAGATGGTTACATCAGACATATTTGCATGGTGGGGTAGGGTGTGCTATATGTTACTACTAAGGCGATCTTCTCTGGTAAATAATTTGCTTTTGAATAGTACAACAGACTGGTACCTAGTACTTTACAAATCATATATCCTCAAAATTAAAATCAAAATTTCCGGTTAATTGATTAGCTATTTATGTTGTTAGTTTACTTAACTTACTCACTGTTAATAATTGCTATACTTCTATACTTGCTCTATGTAAGTTAATAAACCATTCTTTATCAATGTGTTTCTAGAGTTCCCTGGTTCAAATAAGATTTCATAAATATCAGTAAGGTATTGCCGTTTGTTTCTTTTGCTATCGCTAGTATCGTTGTTTTTGCCCTTTTTCTTAAGATTATAAACAATGCACACTTTAAACCGCCACCACAGTTCATTAAAAAGAAAAAGGTTTTAGTATAGATTGATTCACTTGCTCATTAATTCACCATTAATACAAACGGCAACACACAGTTTGGTTTTTAGTTCCTCAAACTTGAAATTTCGTTCACGTGATTTTTCGTACCTAATTAATGCCTTTCGATTTACGCCGCCGGTGTTTTTTTCCACCGTTGCACGGGGAATTTTTTTTTTAGAAAGTACCTATTACTGAAATAATGATGTATATAAGAGGAAACGTATACTATGTTCTTATCTTATATTGAAAAATATTCTCTTTAACATAAGTACTTTGCAATGATTCAATTAGACAATTGAAGATTCTCGTTTTGAAAAAAGAAAAAACTAAAATGTCAAAGATCAACAATATAGACTCAAATAAAGAATCGGCCAATGTATTTCTTGATACAACATCTGAATCCACAATAGGTATTCCAATTGATCAAAACACAAAAGAAATTGGTTTAGTTAGTTCTTTTGGTTTAATTTTCAATAGAATGGTGGGAACAGGTATTTTTGCAACTACTTCAACAATTTATTCACTTTCAGGAAGTGTTGGACTTTCTCTCATACTTTGGTTGGTTGGTTCGAGTATCGCACTTGCCGGAATGTTTGTTTACATGGAATTTGGATCTGCAATTAAGAAGAACGGTGGTGAGAAGAATTATTTGGAATACGTTTTCCGTAAGCCCAAGTTTCTCGTTTCTGCAATGTATGGTTCTTATATCTTCTTTCTTGGTTGGGCTTCCGGTAACTCAATTGTGTTTGGTCAATATATTTTAAATGCGGCTGATGTTGAAGTGACGCGTTGGAATCAAAGAGGCATTGCGGTTGGATGCCTAATTTTTTCTTTTCTTGTCCATTCAGCCAATGTGAAAGCTGGGGTTTATCTACAAAATATCCTTGGTGTTTTTAAGCTAGCAATTATCATTTTGATTGTTATTACAGGATTTGTTGCTCTTGGAGGACATGTTAGTGGAGCTCCAGGAACTGCTAATTTCAAAAATGCCTTTAATAACACAACTGAAACTGGTATTTCAGGCTATGGGGTGGTTACTGCGCTTTACAATATCATCTGGTCTTTTGTTGGCTATTCCAATGTCAACTATGCCCTTGGTGAAGTCAAAAACCCAGTGAAAACTCTTAGAATTGCTGGTCCATCTGCTGTTATTACTCTTAGTGTGTTATACATGTTGGTCAATATTGCCTATTATGCTGTTGTTCCACTTGATGTTCTTGCAAATAGTGGTACAATTGTTGCAGGTAATTTCTTTAGAATTGTGTTTGGATCCAAATCAGAACGTGCTATCTCTGTCTTTGTTGCACTTTCTGCTCTTGGTAATGTTCTTAGTGTGATTTTTTCTCAAGGAAGAATTATTCAACAACTTGCTCGTGAAAACATTTTACCATTTTCACGATTTTTTGCTACTCAAAAACCATTTAATACACCAATGGTTGGTCTTTTCCAACATTTGATTGTTTGTATTGTCACAGTTTTGGCCCCACCTCCAGGTGATGCATACAATTTTATCTTGAATTTGATTTCATACCCACTGAATATTGTCAATTTATTCGTTGGCATTGGTCTTTTGTATCTCACAATACAATCACATCGTGGCAAACTTATATGGAACCCACCAATCAAAGCAACTCTTCCTGTTACCTTTTATTTTTCATTGGCATCACTTTACCTTGTTGTTGCACCATATATTGCTCCAACAAAGGGTCAATCAGTGTATAAATCTTTACCATACTGGTTACACTGTGTGGTGGGACTTGGAATCCTTGGATTTGGTGCATTATACTGGCTTGTGTGGGCAGTTATACTACCTAAATTTGGTGGGTACAGTCTTGTGCCGGAACAGGTTTTGGATGAAGATGATGGGTTTTGGAGAACAATAATTGTCAAGGTGAATTCTAATGATGATAAAGCTCAGCCAGAGTTGGCAACTTAATTATTTTTGTGTCTCTTTTTTAAATTGTTAGTTTTTTGATGTTATGTTTCAAGATTACGTCTTTTGGGAAAGGCGTCTCTTTTTTTTTTTTTTTCTATAGATGTCTAATTTTATTTATTAGAAAAGTCTTTTGATTAGTATGATGTTATTGTAATTTAATCAGTTCCACTATGTACCGAATTCAATCAACCCAGAGCTAGGTAAGATTGGTGCTATGCTTTTAACTTCAGTTTAAATCCAATTTTTGATAAGGATTCCGTGACCAAATTTGGGGAACCACTTGTTGGAATCACTGAGACTTCGCTGATTGCTGTAACTTCTATAGTTGACAGAAAGAGACCAGCTGGTTCAGATGTGAATGTATCAAGGCCTAAAAAGGAGGTCAACCGAACAAGCGGTTTCTTTTGTTTATCTAACCCCTCTGTTGCATTACATAAGATCTTGTCGATTGGTGAACTTATGTACATCACTGTCGCTAAAGGTCCTTTGTTATACAAAAATGTTAGTAGTTAATGGACAAAATCAGATATTTTAATTTTTTCAAAAACGAATAATAATTCATTAACTATAAAAATAACAGAAAAATACTTTCTTCATTTTACTATTTATAAGCAAAACGTTTTTTTATCAGGCTCAAAATAATATATAGCTAAAAATTACCGTTTAAAGATAAGGCAAACAAACAGACACCATTTCAATACTGTTGAAAATAGCGCAACGTGATTTATTTCCCAAACATTATCAGAATAATACACACTACTTTTTAACTCTGTACGGAATCAAGTTTGGTCAGGATCTGTGCTATTATTCGATAAGGTATAACAATAGAATATATTTGTCTACTCTTCCGTGGAAGTACTATTATATAAACCTATATAAGAGAAAGCTATAAAGTGGTCTATATTTTATATATAACACCAGAATGTGTAAGAGTTGTGAAGCAGCCAACTAGATTATGGAGTGATGTGTGTGATATGGACTTAGCCTATATGATTACCTAATCGCTATCCCGCATATTCCGATGACCTAATCCTAACAAGTTTCCCAGTGAGTGCCTTTGCAAAAATACCCTCAGTTCATACCACTTGACCTATTGTGTTTTTCTCCCCTATTGTTCTTATTGTTCTTCACTCTTGTCTCTTTGTCAAGAACTCCTATTGGTTCGTTCATTAAATGATTCGATGACTTCATCAAATCTCTCTTATTACTTATCACCCAGAACGTCGTCTTTTTTTTTCAAATGTTGCGAAAATGTAAAATGATTTTTTCTCGACTTTACGT
>JAHDIT010000186.1:0-15887 GCA_019232045.1 Ogataea degrootiae
CCGCTCTAACACTAATATTCTACGAAATGACTGTTGAAACCGGAAATCTTTTAAGGCGATCCACTGACTATATAAGCAGTGATGCCCAGACCGAACTCCCGAATGGGAAGTCGGACAGATCGTCGCCTTGACACCCACCACTCACCCTATGCCAAGCAAGCACGGGACAGAGCCAGATTTAAACTAGTCGGTCTGGACAACCAGCAAATTGCATATTTATATCCATCTATTTTATACACATCAAAAGATCAGGTTATCACGAATAGGTGTACCTATCTATGGTTTCATCACATATAAACCACTGTATATGGTAGCCAAACACGCATCAATATAAACATATACATTGGTACTTTCTTTCGGCTGTTACTTGTTGAACTTATGACGCGTTTGTATAGAGAGGGTAGTAGCGTACAAACACAAAGAAACAAAATAGTCAAAGAACTTTGTACTTCACCATCTCTGGCATAGAAGTTATTATTATACACTACAAACTGGTGAATCTTCACACAAACAAGGTGGAAAGGGGAAACATTGTTAAGAAAGAAAAGTAAAGATAAATAAGTCTGATAGCTTGATTTCCTGTGCAGCAGCAAGTAGTGGTACGTTCTATCCAACAATAGAGAACTGTTAGTCTGGGGCAGATCGAAGTTGTTTAATCAAACAGCGTGTTTTTGGTTTCAAACAATTATGAGGTTCGTTGTACCGAAGAGAAATTTGATGGGCTTGAGTAGATTCAAACAGGACATTTTAATACCTAGATACTTTGATAATTCTTGAATCCAGGAACGGTATACACCTCATCGTTATGCCTTTTAACATTTGAAAGCCTTTGGTTATATTAAGTTGAAATAATTATACACATTTGTCTGCAGCTCACCAGGTTTCTCCAAATTTGCTTAGAAAGTCACCCTCATTTGCCCAAAAAAAGAAACTTTGAATCTGATTGGTTTACCTTTCCGGACTTCTGATCCTTTTATCTTTTTGATATATGTGCCGACTCTAAAGAAATGCCAACAGATAAACTTATGAAATTCACTTTCGATATGGATCAACCCCTTTAATCTAATTTTGTTATCTCCCTTCCACGGACTGGTGAAGAAAAAGCAAGAAAGAAAAGGATTTTCGATTATTTCAACTTGACCCCTTAAGCAGAACCCTGTGAATCAGGATATAGTGGTCCGGTTTTACTTTTTTCTGTTGTCCCTTTTGGCGGTCTGCGGCTACATGCAGTGCCCACATTTGGAATTGCAAGCGGCGTGAGGAGTCTGGTGCAAGGAGCAAGTATGAGATAGGAGAAAATGGCTGGGCCTTGAAAATCCAAAGCCCACAATTTTGTTCTCCTCTTCAAAGGGGGAAAAAGCAGATGATCCCTCAATTGATTGACGATCTACGATTGCGATAAAATAATAGCATTTTAGTTGTAGTTATTTAGTACTCAATTAATTCATTGTAGATCATTGATTAATAAGAAAACTTTAATGAGATTAAGTGTCAGGATTATAAAATTAGATGAATTTGGATTTGAATTTAATTAATTACTCTCTTCAATTACTCTGTTATTTGGCCCAAGGATTCTAAACCTGTAAAAGAGCAAGAAATCTAAAATTTTAAAACTATTAAAAGTATCATTTTAGGAGAAGTTTTGACTGTTCGTGTGTGTGATCAAAGTATACCAAGAGCTCGCATCTACACGAGCTGAGCAAGGTTACAGCTAAAACCAACTTTGTCTTAAGGCACATACATCCTTTTAGATATATGATATAGCTGTTATGATAGAGATGAGTAAATCCATCCTAATTAAACGCCGCAATGAAATTTCAATAAGTACACACTTAAATTTTTTTTTTTATCTCAGACAATTTTTTTTCAGATCAAATTCATAAAGTATGTATGTTAATGACTTTGAAAGGCAAATCAACAAATATCTAGATATAACTGCTCGTTATTTTTCATACGGTAATAAGTTGACAAATATAGAGACAAATGACATCAACAATTCATCAAGATCAGCTGCTTGAATGGTTAAGATCTCCAAGAAACAAAACTTTTTTTAATGAAGATCTAGTAACCTTAAAAGCTTCCCCAATTGGAGGATTAGGTGTTTTTGCAAGTAAGACTGTCAAACCTGATTTGAAAAACCAAGAAAACAACGTGCTTTTGAGGGTTCCTAAGATTTCCCTACTAAGTGCCAAAAACTCAATGATATCAAATTTGTTATACGATGCTGGATTGAATGGAATGTCTGCATTAGTTATCGCATTCATTTATGAAAAATCAATCGGTCTTGAATCTCCTTGGTTTGAGTACATAAATTCAATTAACTTGGAAACTACTGTTAAAGGAAAAGAAGGTCAATATATTTTACCTCCGCCATTTTGGTCAGAATCAGATAGAAATTCATTGCGAGGAACTGAAGCTGAAATTCTTGGAGTTTTGGAAAAAGATGAAATTGAACATCATTACACAGAAGCTTTAGAATTTTCTAAATCTTGTTTACAAGATGGATTACCAATTCCTTACGAATTCAAAATTTCGTTAGACAATTCGAAAGAAGAAAATGAATTGAAGTTTCATGCATTCGCTTCGATTACATTAGCCATTGCTTCAAGAGCCTTTAGTATCGATGCGTATCATGAACTTGCATTGGTTCCCGGGGCTGATTTATTTAACCATGCAATAGATGGGGAGGAAAATGTTCATTTTGAAGCGCTTGGTGATGTTTGCCCATTCTGTGGTAAAGCTGACGGATGTGGTCATAATGAATACGGTGCGCCTGATAGTGAAGAGGGAGAGGAGGAAGAAAGTGATGAAGGAGAAATAGAACAAGTTGATGAAATTGGTGACGAATGGGAAGATGTTAGTGACAAAGATTTAGAATCTGAAAGTGATGAAGAAAGCCACGCTGGCCACACTTATTCGCATGACGAGGATCCAGAAGAAGAATCGTTAACTGAAATCACCATGGAATACCTAAATAAAGTTGCAAAACAAGTTGAAGAAGAAGAAGCAGCTGAACAAGAAGGATCAGATGAAGATATGAGTGATATTGGTGACGATGCCAGTGATTATTCAGACTATGATCCACGTGAATTGATGTTGGATCCAGATGAATGCGTTGATATCGTTTTACAAACAGCGGTTAGAAAAGGTGAGGAAATTTATAATACCTATGGTGAGCTATCAAATTCATTATTATTAGCCAGATACGGTTTTACTGTTGAAAACAATCCCAGTGATTATGTTAGTTTAGGTAAACAGATTTTGAAATACAAGAAACAAAACAAGCAAATGTTAGGAAGGTTCGAATGGTGGACCGAAAGTGGGTATGGTGCATTCAAAACTATTACAAGAGAAGCTGAGTCCAATGGCCATGGTCATGATCATGATGATCGCGATGATTGTGGTTGTTGCGGTAGTGACGACGAGTCAGATTACCACGATGAGATTGACGAGGAATCTTGGTTATTAGCTTCCAAAGTGCTATACCCAGCCGCTATTTCAGACGACCTGTACGCCATTGCCAAACTATTAACACTATCGGATGAAGAATACAAGAAGTTAATTAATTCTGAGTCAAGTACGCTTTTTGAGTCTTTAATCGAACAAGACAAAGTTACCAACAAATTGATCTTGAGTTGGTTGGAAGATAGATCAAACGATTACACAGACAAGAAACTGAGATCCATTGATTATAAAAAGATGCTGAAGAAGAATGGTGGTAGTGAAACCAAGCGAATGATCAATATCTTGTTGATGAGTGAAAAGAGTATTATAGAAAAGACCATTAATTATTTGAAGAAGAGGGTGTGATGGGATGAACATATACCAATATAAATAGATACAGTATGTGTGTATGGCATAATCAATGTTATGTATAATATAAGGAAAAACACACCCGTAGCCTTTTGAGTATTGCACTTCCATGATTCGATTGGATGAAAATAAAAAGTTCAAATTCTTCGATCGATTCAATTTTTGGCAGATGGTTTTTGGTGGAGAGAGAGAGACTGTAGAGATACAGTGGTGATAAATTGTATATATACATCGATTGGGTGTATAGGTAAACACAGGGACATTCTAAAACCACAATTCCACTCTTTCCGCCTCGTAACCTACAAAGTCTCCATCTTCACGCACAATGTTCAGAGTTGCAACTAAGAATACATCTCTTCCGAAGAGATTATCTCAAGTTAGATTCCAAACAACCACTGTCAAACCAGTCAAGAAGTCACATCCAGTTAGAAGATTTGTTTTCAGATTTGGTTTGGCTACTTGTACATTTTATGGGCTAGGTGCCTTTTTATCCACCAAAAATGACCAATTTCAAGAAATTTTCGTTGATTACGTTCCATTGGGTGAGTCAGCTTTGGACACTTATGACTACTACTCTTACCACACTGAAGAGCTATTCAACTTCAGCAAAGCATCCGAGACAATTGCTGATGTTAAGGAAAAGTTGGGTTTAGAAAAAACTTTACAAATCCCAAAACAAGGTGTCACATCAGGTACAGTTGATCCAACGTCCACATCAACACAAGTTCATGAGTCACACGTTGGTGCTGAAACAACAGTTGAATCACATTCAAGAGCTGCGTTGCCTTTGATTGAACTAAAGACAGGCGATCCTACGGTTGATGGTACCATTGGTTCATTGAATGATTTCATTGTTTCAATTAACAAAAAGGCCTCCGATGTCGAGTCCCAAAAAATGGTTAAATCTTTAAACAAATCAATCTCTGACTTATCTTTAAAATACAAGGAATTATTATCATCCAAACAAGAAGACCTAGCTAAGTTCTTAGCTGAGACAGAAAGTGAATTAAAGCTTAGATATGAAAACAAGCAAGTTGAATTAACTACCGATTTCATTGAAAGATTAACCGCCGTCAAGAAGGAAGTTGAAGCGAAATTCGCTGAAAAGTTATTGAGTGAAGTTGAAGCTACTAAATTCAAGATCATGTACGAAGCTGAAAACATCATCCTGAAATCAAAAATAAGTGCAATTGATGAATTCAACAAGGTTATTTCTGAAAAAATTGACAACGAAAGGGATGGTAAATTGAAGGATTTAACTTCTTTAATCTCAAGAGTTGAAGACATTGAAAAATTGTCTTTAGAATTATCCCAGACCGCATCAGCTTACTATTCATACAGAGACATAAAAAAGTCCATCAATTCCATACAATCCATAATCGCATCCAACCAGCCATCTTTCAAATGTGGTGAATTGCTAGCATCTGAAATTGAAAATCTAAAATCATTGACCGCTCCACTAAACAACGAATTATTGAATGTTGCTATTGATTCTTTACCATCAAAGGCTGACTTATTACTATCTGGTGGCGTTTTAACTCAATCACAATTAATCGCTAGATGGGAATTGTTGTTACCTGAATTAAGATCCGTTTCTTTGTTACCACCAAATGCCGGTTTATTGGGACATATTTCTTCATTCATTTTCTCAAAGTTGCTGTTTGCCAAGTCAGGAGCACCAGTTAAGACTGATGCCGATTCTTTTGGTAATGATGTTGAATCAGTTATTGCTAGAGTTAACGATTACTTGTTGAAGAACGAATTAGATAACGCTGTTGAAGAAGTTACTAACTTGAAAGGTTGGGCTAGAAAGTTAGCCGATGATTGGTTAGTTGAAAGTAGAAAGAAACTGGAAATCCAATTTTTGGTTGATGTTGTTGAAACTGAAATTAATGTTACTGTTTAGTTTCCCCCTTGTTATTAATACTTATAGTTAACTTTATTTTATTCTTTGATATGTTTTTATTTTTTAATCTTTTCTTCTACCCCATAGATATAAACGATTTTCTTACTACGTTATAAAGAAACTTGTATACTCTATTCTTTTCCATACTGTTTTGTGTTTTTAGTTTTTCATATTCATACTCTTATAATTTACATGACAGTGGTTTACGGGCCACTAAACACTTTTTTTCTCGAAACGGCGTGCGAAATCTCAATATTAACAAAGTCCAAACCAGAAATACATGTACATCCCATGGATTTTACAATCAGAGTAAAGTACATGAAGAACAGACGTGTTAATTCAAACTGCAATTGGATAAGAAGTTCATCATTAATAGGAAATAATCAATAATCATTATTATCCTTCAAAAGTACAGCAATTTATAGTTTAAGATGGCATCTTCAGCATCAACAACCACAGCACCACAAGTGTATGGTGCCGATGAAATCAATGCCATTGTGCTAGATCCTAGCACTTTCACAACTAAGATTGGTTTTGCCGGATATGACTGTCCAAGTATAATTACTCCATCGTTCTATGGACAAATGGAATCAAAAAAAGTGTTTGAAGAAAACTCGTTGTATTCGCCAAAGGAGAATTTCGAGATCAAGCCAATAATGAAAGATAATATAGTAGTTGATTGGGATGCTGCTGTTGAGCAATATCAATATTTGTTTAAGCAGCTTGAAATAACTCCTAGTGAACAACCATTACTATTGACTGAATCAACTATGAATTCTTATAAGAATAAGCAGAAAGCCTTGGAAGTTTTTTTGGAGCAAGAGAATTTCAGCGGATTTTATGCTGTTAAGCAACCGACCTGTGTTTCATTTGCCCATGGTAGACCTAACTGCTTGGTTGTTGACATTGGACACGATTTGATTACTGTGACACCAATTGTTGATGGCATGTGTTTGAAGAAACAAGTTATGGGTACTAATTACGCTGGTGGATTTTTAAATCAACAGTTGATTCAATTTTTGGATGAAAAGAAAATTCAGTTTGATCCGATTTATAAAATCAAAAGTAAAAAGCCAACATATTGGGAGAACCTAGAAAGCAAACCTGATTTTGAAGCCAAGAAATTTGATTATTCAATCACAAAATCATTTGATGATTTTGCCAAATTGAGATCCTTACAAGAAATGAAGGAAACTTTATTGAACGTCATTGTTGATTCCAGTTTGGATTCACAGATTGACGGCGAAACTGAAAATGTAAACGATGAGAAAAGCAATACCGATAGTAACGAAGACGACGAAACTCGTTACTTTGAACTGCCTAACGGGTTAAGTGTTCCATTCACAAAACAGGAAAGAATTAAGATTTCTCATTCATTGTTGAACCCATCGGAAACATTATTCGATGTTGTTTTAGGTTGGGAACAATTACATAATGGCAATATTATTAAAAGTACTGGCAATGGTAACGATATAACGTCGAAAGAATACGTTCCATTAAGAAGAACCAAAAAACCAGAAGAGGAAGATAAAGATAAGATGGACATTGATGGAGCTGAAGCCGATGATGTAAATGGTGGTGACAACAACAACAACAACGGTGGCAGTAAAACAGATGAAAAAGAAGATGGTAGTACGCCAGCTGTTGGTTTAGGCTTAGCTAAATTGATTCAAACGGTTTTAGATAAATTAGACATTGATTTAAAACCACAACTTGCAAACAACATTATTCTAACTGGTTCAACCTCTTTGATCCCTGGCTTGAATGGCAGATTACATACCGAACTAACGTTATCTAATCCAAGTCTGAAGATTAGAATTCATTCAGCAGGAAATACAATCGAGAGAAAATATTCCTCTTGGATTGGTGGATCTATTTTGGGAAGTTTGGGTACTTTCCATCAATTATGGGTTTCAAAAGCAGAGTATGAAGAATCTGGTGCTGAAAGATTGGTTGTTAGTAGATTTAGATAGAAAATGTTTATGTTCTTCCTTTACTTTGTTTCTCTTTAGTTTTTGTTTCTATACTATTTATTTTTGTTGAAATGTATATTATTAGTATCTTAAAAGATTTGTTCTATAGTTGAAGCTTTCCAATGTTTCTGTAGGCCACTTTTACTACCTTATATTTTGCAGATTTCTCCTATTCTAATTCAAATCTCAGAGATGCCCATGAGCCACATTTAGCACGCCACACTAAGTACTTGCCACCGCCGCAATATGCTTTCATCTTCTTGTGTTCCTTTTCTGTGTGTTGACGTTGACCTACTCCACATTGATTTTCCATTTCTATTTGCTTTTTAGTTTGTATTACTGATTGTTTAATACTTATGTATGGGAACCATGGGTAGTAGCCTTGATTTTAAAATCATAAAATGGAAATAATTTATTTTTTTGATTTTGAACTTTTTACCAATCTGACGATGGATTTATTAGGAATTTGCTCTGCTAATGAATGCTCTACATAAAGGGCAGGAGACTACTGCTCAATTCGAACTATTGTGTATTGTCTAAGAAAGCTGGCAAATAATGCAGAGACTTCTTGTGGGCCCAGTGATGCAGTTGTGTTGATACTTTTATAATTAGTTTTGAAACATGATCGTTTGAGACAATCTAATTTGTACAGGGATTTACTTCAAGACTGTTTGAACTACGTCTCAGGTTATGTTGGAAATCAGCTGCAATTGCTCGAGGTTTTGGCTAACTTGGAATTGATGAAAATGATATCTGCTGCTACTTCACCTGCGACAAAGAATTTGTGTCTGCAAGGGGTACAAATATTGATATGAAGTGCTGCAGTAAGGAATTCATTAGTGGTGAAGATCAGAACTATCTGGTGTCCCCTACGTTGTTTTATTAATGGCGATGGGTGAAAATTATTCTCAGATTGAATCTCTTTGTTTCCCCGCAATTTTTTGAATCCTACTGAACCAATACCGTTGTCTGATGAGCTCATGGATGAAATCAGGAGGTTTATGTAAAAACCTGATAGTTTGGTAGTAATGTTCTCAACCCCAACATACTCTTTTGAAGATGCAATTAAAATTTAAAAAGTTAAATGAGGTTCAAAGTTCTATTGAGATGGGATAGACTTGCTATCTTAGCTTGATTATAGTACTGACTACCACTTTTTTATATGGCAATATTGTGTATGTAACTATTTTATGAGATATAGCTAATTGAGATATTTATGGGCAAAAGAAAAAAGGAGACATTCATAATATTAAGGAGGAGGAGGAGGGGAAGAAGACTATATGTAGCGAGTAGAAGTGAGCATCACGAAAAAATGGGGTTCTAGAGTGAATCCACAATTGTGCAATCAAAAAGATAAAAGGGCAGATAAGCAAATAAGAAAAGAAAAAGGAATAGGATGTAAAAATGTTGGATATATATGTCTTATCATGGAAAAACAGAAAAGAACAAATAGGAGCATTGGTAAATAATTAACAGGCACATTGTTGTTCATTTGTATTTGGTCTTTTATTCAAATCAATAGTTTTTTTTCTTCTTTGATTCTGTTGATTGGCTTGATCTTCCAATGGCAACTTCAAAGCGATTTCTTTGAAACATTCTTTAACATTGGCACCGGTTTTGGCTGAAACCTCGAAATAGATAAGGCTTAATTCATTGGCAAATTGTCTAGCATCATCTTCACTGATTTTTCTATCCGCTTCTAAATCCAATTTATTACCAACTAATGCAATTATAATGTTTGAATTTGCTTGTTTTCGTAATTCTTTAACCCAATATTTCGCTTTTTCTAATGATGATTCTTGTGTTATGTCAAACACAACTAATGCAGCTTGTGCGTTTCTGTAATACATTGAAGCTAAGGATCTGTAACGTTCTTGACCTGCAGTATCCCATATTTCAAATTTAATTATGGTTGAGTTGTCAAGTTGGATAGTTTGGGTCAGAAATGCTGCTCCTATAGTTGACTCACGGAGGTCTGTAAATGAATCCTTAACGAATCTGTGAACGATTGAAGATTTGCCCACTGCTGATTCACCTGAATATATTGAAAACAAAAAATTTCAACTCTGTTAGTATTGAAGTTCCCATCAGGAAAAAGCTAGAAAGTTAAGAAAGAAGAGAAGACATACCTAATAGGACAAGTTTGAACTGAGCAAACCTGGTTTCGGAGACGGAGGATGTAGATGATGATATCTGTGATGACATTATTAATTTATTGTAATATAGCTACAATGTGTGTATGAGTATGAGTATTTGTGAGTGTTGATTATTGAATCTATAATGTCTGAAATTAAAGTGATGGCGATTGATGGTTTGAAAAAGAGGTAGTAGTATAAATAAAAGTGCAAGTGTTTAAGAAGCTGGTTATCTTTCATGGTTTCATCAGCCCTGTTTGTCTTCTCTGAGTGCTGTTCCTGTTTAAAAGATAACAGAATTTGCGTGGCGCGTTAGAAGCTGTCCGGGGCAGATATGTGGCCGTGAATCAAAATGTGGCGAATTAATAAGGATACTGGTAAAGGATATCTACCTTCTTCAACCCAATCAGACTACCAGGAATGTACATCAATGTGAAATTATCTAGATGTCGAGAAGATGTGGTCTGCTTCTAACAAATTTAAAATTAATATTAATACGTATAGATTTGCAATATGTAGCGGATCTTAGTTCATTATTAATACTTTATTGCGAATTCAAATATCTAGATTGTATTTTTGCTTAGTATATAGTAGGACAGGTTTATGAATACGAAGATTTATATGCTCGATATCCGAAACCACGAAACTTGAAACAAAAATACAGTCAAAGATGACCATCCAAGATAAAATGTACTCAGAAAATAGTATGTACAGGTAGAGTCATTCAATAGTTGACTCTAGAATTACCTTCCAGTATGGTGACTCAACCATCTATTCAGAAATCTTTGCTAAAATTTCCTTATCAGAATACAACAAATACTCTTCACCATCAACTTTGACTGGTGATCCACCGTAATTAGGTAACAGAACTTTATCACCTTTGCTTAAACTAGTTGGGACTAATTCACCTTTATCGTTATAAACACCTGGGCCACTTGCAACAACTGTTCCAAAAGTAACCTTTTCTTGGTTCTTTTCAGGAATGTAAATACCAGAGGCAGTTTGTGTTGCTGCTTTGGCTCTTTGGATCAAAACTCTGTCGAATAGCGGCTTGACTGCAGAAATTGATTTTAGAACGGACGACTGCATTAAACAAAATTTGCAAACACGAGAAAAAAACTGTTAGTATTTCGTTGGGTCATTATGTAGGAATACAATGGTGTCTTCTAGGATCCTTGACGCTGTTGCTGTATGCTTAATAGACGCTTGGGCAGTAGTAGTTCAATGTTAATAACTCAACAAGGCATCCCAGTAACGTTTCCAAACTTTGCGAGACTGTAAAACGTACCATTTTTAAAGTGACTTCTGAATGAAAATTATCTTGAACGAAGAAATTCTTCCTCTGTTTCTCTTATGATACGGTATTGGCTCCTACAAGGAGAAAATAAAAGTTGTGATTAAAGAAAATAAATAAAGTCCATGATAAATAGTTTCTCCAGTTCGGTCATCGAAGAGTGAAATCGAATCAAACAAAATTCGAAGAACATTCGAGGGATTGTTGATTATGTCATCCAGGCAACTTTAATTTATTTTTGTTTAGGAGCCGAACTTTCCCCAGATTTTTGACTTGTCCTTCTGAAACTGGGATGGTTATACTGAAACTCAGTTTTGTTAAATGAATACTAGGTTTATTATGCGATGTATAAATTATACATTTATCTATTCAAGTATTTGCGTACAATCGTTGAAATTCTTTTAGATACCAACAACTTTCTTCAACATCTTTTCCCTCTTTCTACGTCTCTTAGGGTTGATGTTGATACCTGCGTTATTCTCAACACTAGCCCAAACTTCTTCACTAATGAATTTTGGAAGTTTCTTACCATACAAACACTGATCGACAAGCCATGTACCCACTAAAAACTCCTCTTTCGTCAGCATCCCATCTTCGTAGACCTCCGATAGTTTAACTGATTGGTCCAGCCTATCAATGCTTAACTCTTTCATAACGTCCAAGACCTCTCTTTTACGTGAATCCAACAATAGATTCCAAATCTTACAGAGTATATCATCAGATAATCGGGAACGACGCCATATTTCACGAACGACAAGACCGTGTACTTTAGTAGACTTGAGGTTGTTTGTCGTTGAAGAAGAGGCCGGATGCGTTGATGCCTTCTTTTTGAGCGTTGGAGGCGGTAAGTTTGTACCGTTATCCGTATCTGTAGCAGTTTCATCATCTGCTGCTAGATCATCATCGTCATCGTCCAGTGGAATATAAACGCCCTTATTAGCGGCCCAAATTCCTTCGTACCGTTTCTTTTCATCTTCAGTAACAGCAGTTGAGTCACCATGATGTTTCCATGGTTTAGCTTCGTTGAATTCTTTCTTTTTCGATAGTTTCTCTTTTCTTAAAGTTGTTTTGAATTTCAATTGTTGTGGCTCACCAACAGTTATGTCAGAATGTGAACTGTTATGGTGATGTATTCCTGGATGTCCCTGAATTCCAAGCATTTTTTGTATTCTCTTACTGTGCTTCCCACGTAATGGACCATGATGGTAATGCGGCAGTTTCAGATCCGTGGAGGAAGATATTGGATACTGAGGTAAATCTGTGTTTGCCATATTAAGTGAATGCGGGTACTGCAGTTGTGGGTTAGTGTCTGCCAGTACAACAGTATCAAAATATCCAGATATTGGTTGTGAGACTGATGGAGTTTGCGAGTAACTGCTATAGCTATTATCATGACCACTGTTGGATAATCTAGGTGTCTCTATATCAGATTCCGACGCTAAATATGGGAAGTCACTGTCGGTTTCAACATCACCCATTGGTAATGGTGGTGGCTTTCTTGATAGTCGCCGTCTATTGATTTGGGATGTGGAATCAATACTGCCACAATTGTCCAAGTTCTCAGTACTTAGGTTTCCAGAAGACCCATGGAATTCTTGTGACTCTGGAATGAGTCCAGGAGAGTGTTGTAATTGGCTTTGACCTATTGGTGGTGGTCTCCTGTTTGGCTTATCTGCCATTTCAGAATTCAAGAGAGACAATGATTTAACAGAAGCCTCATCAGAATCAGTACCAATATTGGGCAGCAAAAATGAATTGCTTTTTCTTGGTTGAGTCATATCTCTATAAGCATGTCTTGGGATGCTAGGAGAAGGAATCTCATAGGAAAACATTGTGTCATCTTTTCTACCTTCGTTAGTAGCCAAATATGTATGGTCTTCATGATAGACACTGGATGAATCAAATAATTCTGAACAATTATCAAAATTTTCATCTTCAGAGATCATTGGCAATGATAGCGAAGACATAGAATTTGAATTGGAAATCGAAGAGTTGCGAGTGCCACCTGGTGTTATCTGGCAAGATGGCTGACCCATTTTAGCGATTTCTTCATGTTGATCTGCTGATGAAGAAATACTGTAGGTATCAAGTGATAAATCTGGTCTTGAGTGGAACGGCGAATGAGACAACGGGTCATTAAACGATTCGGATATCGCTGTCGGCTGTTGGAGCTGTGAAGTAAGTGCTGAAATTCTTGGCGTATCCTGTGAATCAAGTGTTGTTTTTGTCAAATTATTAGCGAAATCAGGGGATTTTTGTAAAAGTGGTTCTAAATTTTCACGTGGTGGTAAAGCAGGTGTTTTCTTTGCAGACGAGCTTTTCGAAGTTGGATTTGAAACTGATTGAAAGTCAGGTTCAGATTCCAAGTCTGTTGAATATGATTTGAAAGTTGGTGATGAGTTAATATTAGGTGAATTACGTTGATTCGAAGATGTTAAAGTATGATAAATAGCTCCAGTGGGCAAATTAGAATTAGCTGATGGGGGTCTTGAAGCTGATAAATTGGTAGATCCCATATGTGAAGGTTTTGACTTAGCTACAAGGGAAGCAGCCGATAATGCAATGGAAGAACTGGATCTATTGACTTGATCCCAGGTTGACTTGTTTGTATAACTGGGTTTCTTACTTATTGGGGAAGGAGAAATAGATGAGGACATTACTGATGTTGAATGTGGGTAAATTCTCTTTTGATTTGTAGGCGAAAATGACAATTCTGTGACGGATCCACTTGATTTTGAAACAGTCATTCTTTTTGTTGAGCTTTTTGAAGGGGGTAATAGCTCAGATAAACTAGTAGTTGAGCTTCTCCGGTATGAACTTGTTGATGATTGTGAGTCCAGTGTTGGTCTTGCGGGTTTGCTTGAAGTTCTTGATGAGAAGGGTAATCTCTTGGAACTTTCAGTGTCCTTTGATGGCTGACGGAGAGTCGGAGCCATTCTTGATGTACTTCCTTGGTATATGTGGTTGGATGGTGGAGTCTGCTGGTGTTGATTTTGTTGCTGCTGTTGTTCAGCCTTCTTGAACATCAGAGCCGCAGCCTGAGCAGCTGCACTAGGCCCTGTTGTTGGAGCCTGTGTCACTTCTTTCCTACTCGCAGATTTAGCAGCTATTGTTGAATGCGATGGCATTATTTCGTTGCTGTACAGTTGATTGTTAAAAAGTTTCCCCTGAATGAAAATTTGGAGAACGACTTTTGTGTTGTGATCCAAGATCAGGGGTAAATTAACGTCTCGAGGGAATGTTCTGTGGAGGAAGAGAAAGAGAAAACGGCAGTTCTGGCACCAATGGATGAAAAAGACCTGAAGAGGGATAACTGTGTTCTGATAGAGAATAAATTTGTGCGGATGGTGCGTGAGAAGACTATTTGACGAAGAAAGAAGAGTAGAAGGCACAAGAACTATGTTCTGTAGACATAATTTCAACATAGATTGAACATATAAAATATATTTATAGAATCAAATATTTATAGAATCAAATATTTATAGGCGCGCCACATTTGTTAACAGAAAGGGGGGAATTGATAAGGACACCATAGACTTTGTTACAGACACCATAGATCACGTAATGCCCACACAACAATTATACCTGTATGACATAATCGATTCTAGATTTCCCTAATTCCTCAACCTGCACAACAAACTACACACTCATGACATAAGCAAATTTCCCCATCTCTGTTACCATACATTACCGCAGCAGTTAAATTACTTACTACTACAGCAACTAAATTCTATCCTCAACTACTATAGGGGCATCCCCTTGTGATCTATTCTTCATCTGATTCTTTATCCTATCATGGTGCCACCCATGGAGCAAGTCTTTGAGAACAGAGATAAGCTAATTACTTCTGTACAGCGGCATGCCCTGTCTCATAGAATTCAGGGAATTGGTACAGCCAGAGCAGACTTTGGTACTGCCAGAGCAAATTGCGTAATGCCCATACAAAAAGGTATACATTTATGACATAATCAACATCAAATTTTTGCAACTCCCATACCCGCACAACCAGTTATGTAATCCGGAGAGTGAATTCTATGAGACAGGGCATGCCGCTGTACAGAAGTAAGTAGCTTATCTCTGTTCTCAAAGACTTGCTCCATGGGTGGCACCATGATAGGAGGAAGAATCAGATGAAGAAGTAAGTACAAGAAGAAAGAGATTTTCTTATAGCAGTAGAAGATAGAGTTTAGTTGCTGTAGTAGTAAGTAATTTAACTGCTGCGGTAATGTATGGTAACACAGGTGGGGAAAATTGCTTATGTCATGAATGTGTAGTCTGTTGTGCAGGTGGAGGAATTAGGGAAATTTAGAATTGATTATGTCATACAGGTATAATTACTGTGTGGGTATTATGTCATCTGCTCTGGCAGTACCAAAGTCTGCTCTGGCTGTACCAATTCCCACAAAAAGGTATACATTGTATACATTCATGTCATACTCAATATCAAATTTTTGCAACTCCCATACCCGCACAACCAGTTATGTAATCCGGATCCTGAATTCGGGAATCCCTAACGACAGACCAGATTTCCCTAGGGACAGACCAAATTGCAGGGAATTGCTACATCCACCCCAGACTTTTTGCTACATCCACGGGAGACCCTACAGACACCATAGATTTCCCTACAGGCACAATAAATCGCGTAATATATTATGTAATAACATTGTGACATAATCAATCATACAATATCGGGAATGTCTAAGGACAGAGCAGACTTGTCTAGAGACAGAGCAAATCGCGTAATATATTATGTAATAACACAATGA
>JAHDIT010000187.1:0-15856 GCA_019232045.1 Ogataea degrootiae
TAATTGATTATATAATGAGTAAATATTACAATTTGCTCTGTCTCTAGACAAGTCTGCTCTGTCCTTAGACATTCCCTACAATATCGGGATTTATTAATGCCACCATGGACTTTATTAATGCCACCATAAATTTGTAAATTTTTCTCATTGTATAATAAGTTACATAATATCATGACGTAATCAACTCTGTATACCACCCCTTCACCCCAAACTACCCCAAGAGACACGTCACTTTCTACTACAACTACATTCCATTCTCCACTACTATAAGAATGCCTCTTTCTTCTTGTAATCTACTTCTTCATTTTACTTCAGTTCATATTTTCCTACATATCCCTATTTAGAGTCTACAAGAGCGAATTGTATGGCCAATTTCTCCGCATTTAGAGCACTTTGGTGGCGCTTTCTTTTTGATGGCCCTTTGATCTGGTGGGTTCCTTTCATATAAAGTATTTTGGTTTGCTTTTCTTGGTTGTGGTGGAGGAATTAGAGGATCAAGTATTGGCAGATACTCTGATAACTCATTTCCAAGGCCTATCTTCCAAAATTGATGGATATCACTAAGTGGAATCGGCTGATTCTCGTTCCACAAGCTTCCGATTCGGTGAGCACATGGAAGGCCCATTGTCCTAGTGAATATATTGCTACACTTGGATAAAGGGGCTTCGGGGGTAGCTCTCTTCGCTATCAAAGCTTGCTCTGAGATTAAACGAAGCGAATATCTCGACGTTCTCTTAGTGATATTTGAGTACAGAAAGTGAGAGCAAAAATTCGGCGTTTTAATCTGATCATCAGCAAGGGCAGACGAAAGGGCATGATGCTGATCTTCTAAAGCTTTGTTAATTTGTTCAAAAACAAAGAGGATATCACCTGTTGACGCACCTATGTACTTTTTTAGAATAGCATGAGACCCTTCCACTCGTGAGGTTGCCCAATTTCCAAGATGAAGATGTTGGCCTGTCCAAGCTCTAATAAACATCTCTTTATAGGTCAGCCAGGTTGCTTTCACATATCGAAGAGCAGCAGGAGCAATTTTACCAAAGGTAGTCTCAATCTCAGCTAGTTGATCTTTATATTGATCTTCTGTGTATGAATATATAAGCGATTTCCAAGATTGTATAAACGCTTCAAATTCCTTATTCGAAGAAAAATATTGCTTTGTCTTTGCAAGCACATTCTTATTAATATGCCAAACGCATAGTAAATGTGGGCTTTTTGGACATGTAGCTTTAATTGCTCCTAATAAAGCAAGATCTCTGTCAGTGCAAAGGACTGGGGATAAGGGCAAAGGGGAAAGCCATGAAAAGAAGGTCTGTAGAGCCCATTTATATCTCTCTTCTTGCTCGTTTTGCATAAAGCAAAAAGCTATACTAAAAGACGAGTTCGATGGTGAAACGCCGATAATATGGAGAAGAGGCATCTTGTACCGATTCGTCTCGTAGGTACAGTCTAATAAAACGACCCTATTATATTGCTTAGCGTAACGAATCGAATCAGGATGAGCAAACATGAAGGAAAGGATATGGCCCTCAGAATCCTGCTTAAATGTGTGTCTCCAATTACCATTTTGAACTGTCTCTCGTAGATATTCAAGTGCTGTATGATTGCCGAGGTTCTCTCTTCTTAGTTCGCTTTGGATATTATAGCAATCCTTTGGATTAATCAAGACAGTAGGCTGTTCTGTTCGTAGGAGACTAATAATTTGCTGTGGTTTAGCTCCCATATCCGATTGTTGCTTAATGGTATTGATTTGATCTTCGGTTTATTGCCTACGTCCTGCTAGAGAATGCGCTATCATATTAGCATCAGGTTCATGGTTATGGGTAGGATTTCTGACCTGAACTTGCCATTGATTATTAGCAAGCTTTTTCCCATAGAGTTTAAAGGGGCATCCAATTAGCTTTTTGCTTGTTCTCCTGCGTTTTGCCCCATCCGGAGCGTTAACTCTATCGCGGTAGATACCGTCTCTATCACAGCCAAGAGTGATACTCCGGCCTGGCTTTGATGCTATAGTCGTAATAGCGCAGCCATGAGACAGGGCATGCCGCTGTATAGAAGTAATTTGCTCATCTCTGGTCTCAAAGACTTGCAAAATTGGTGGCTCCATGTTAGAATAAAGAAATAGATAAATAATCAGATAAAGAATAAGATAAATAATCACATAAAGGACTAGAATAACAAGAAGAAAGAGGTATTCTTATAGTAGTGGAGGATGGAATGTAGTTGTTCTAGAAAGTGACGTGTTCGTGTTTCCTGGGGTAATTTGTGGTAGAGGGGTGGTGGATAAAGTTGATTATGTCATGATATTGTATAATTGATTATGTCATTAACTTATTACATAATATATTACGCGATTTATGGTGCGAATAACAAAGTCTATGGTTTCCTGAACAATTCCCAAAAATTTGATATTGATTATGTCATGAATGTATACATTTTAGTATGGGCATTACGTGATTTGCTGTGTCAGTACTAAAGTCTGCTGTGTCCTTACCAACTCCCGGGTGGGCAAAGTTGATTATGTCATGATTTGGACATAATTGATTATGTCATTTTATTATTACATAATATATTACGCAATTTGGTCTGGCAGTAGCAAAGTCTGGTCTGGCAGTAGCAATTCCCGAATTCACGGTCCGGATTACATAACTGGTTGTGCGAGCATGGGAGTTGCAAAAATTTGTGATATTGATTATGTCATGAATGTATACCTTTTTGTATGGGCATTACGCGATTTGCTCTGTCTATACCAAAGTTTGCTCTGTCCTTACCAACTCCAATAATTGTTGTGTGGGCATTATGTCATCTGTTGTGGATGTAGGCAAATCTGTTGTGGATGTAGGCATTCCCAAGAGAGTTGACGAATATTACCATTAAGGAGGATTATGTAATACACTGGAATGAATGATAGGTGTAAGGTTTGAGGTTAACAAACCTTTACGCCTAACCCACTTTCGCTAAAAGGGGTTTTTGTCTATTTAAAGGGGATCTATGAATCCCGTATGTATACCTTTTATAGCTCTTTTTACCTTTTAGTTTAGTTAAGCTATATTGCCTGAAGCAACAGTTGTTTAGGTATAGTCCTTCCGACCGTATACCAGGAATATAGTGGAACTACTACACGAATACAACTTCTTATACACCAAGTATAGTAGTAGAATTATGATATATAAACGTTGATATTTATAGGTATTGTACAGGTTGGAGTCATTTGCTACTGGTTTATGTTAACTGGAATATTTTGAGTTCAAGTTTTGATATTTTGTTTTCTCTTTTCTCATTGAGTGACTTTCATACTTGGTTCCATTGAGTATTTCAGTAAATTCCAGTCAGTTTTAGGATTAGAAAAGAAATGTCTAAATATTTTTAATCAACCTCATGAAATTTTGCCGTTATATTAAGTTTGTTTTTCTCGGTATAATTAAGTTTTACTGACTATTAATAAAAATGTACGATATCATATACTTTATATTGTAGTAGTGCTGACGCCCGTTTAACTACAATTTTTATATGATATGTATCTTAACTTTGTCAGAACCTCACTCTTTTTAAGAGTGTGATTCTAGGTATATGATTACAATTTGTGGTATTTATACAGTA
The DNA here is from genome assembly GCA_019232045.1 of Ogataea degrootiae. Lineage (NCBI taxonomy): Eukaryota > Fungi > Ascomycota > Pichiomycetes > Pichiales > Pichiaceae > Ogataea > Ogataea degrootiae. The sequence continues at coordinate 3,601 of JAHDIT010000187.1, forward strand.
AGCTACAACAATAGCGATGTCATAGGTTGAGAGCCGCATTGTTTTAGGAGCCAAAATGAAGGAGCCAGTGAAAATTTTTTCACTAGAGTTGTCGGATGGAAAATTACATAAATAGATCTGTAGATCAAACTTATTTCTGAAGAAGTTACAATCGGAATTCTTCTAGAAAGGGGGAGAGAGTTTTATACTATAAATCATACATAAAGTTTTTAATAGGAAATATATTTTCTTTGTGTTACCAAAATCCAGTCACCTGACCTAAAACAAGTTTTAATAATTGAACTACTTAGTATGTAGCTAATACTATTTTAATAAAGCCCGAGGAGGTATCCACGACTGAACTACCTTGTATGATTCAGTGCTTCATACCATAAAGAGGTAGGGATCTGGAAATGGCTCATAATGTTTTCCCAATCCCCGATAAACTTTTTAGATAAAAAGTCATAAATCGCTGAATATCTGAACAGTTAATTCATAAACAGATATAGTCCTTCCGAAGAGGTATATTCAAAAAATCATTTCATAGAACCGGTCTGTTCTAAAAAATTCGACAACTGCAGGATTCGAACCTGCGCGGGCGAAACCCAAAAGATTTCTAATCTTTCTCCTTAACCACTCGGACAAGTTGCCAACTTCGAGAATTGCAACGAATTGGATGCATTGTTCGTTTTGGTCGTGATTTTATGGTTTTTATTGTTATTCTTTTATCGTTACTCATTTCGTCAGAACCTCACTTTCATTATAAGTGTAATTCTCTGTATATGACTACAATTTGTGGTAATTATCAAGTAAGTCACAACAATGACGGAGTCATAATTTTATTGTTTAGGAGTCGCATAGTTTAGGAGCCCAAATTGAAGGAGCTAGTGGAGAATTTTCCACTAAAGTGCTGAGATGGAAAAATTGCATAAATAAACTTGCAGATCCAACTTATTTCTGAAGAAGTTACAATGGGAACTCTTTCAGAGAAGGGGGAAGTTTTATATAAAAGAATCATATAGGAACTTTTTAATAGGAGATTTTATTATTTGTTACACTATTAACTTATTGAAGCTATTTCAATCGGATTATATTTATTAATCCAATTGTATGCTACCAAACTAGTCACTAGACCTTATACAAGTCTTAGTTAGTTAGTTAGTTAGTTACCTTTTACGTTTTAGAAGAATCAGTCTTCTGGGAAGATATACTCTCGCTTAAAGCACATCTTTAAGCCGTATATACAGAATTAAGACCAGCCACTACTTGTAAAAGTAAGCTCAACTACTTTAGTTGTATAGTAAGTAGTAGCTGGTCTTTAGTTTTGAATGTATACGGCTTAAAGATGTGCTTTAAGCGAGAAGTGTATTTCCCCAGAAGACTGATCTTCCTAGAAGGTAAAAAGGTCACTAAAAAACGTACGTAAGGCAAGAATACATAATTAATATAGACCAAAAACCCTTCAGGTTGATGGAAAGGATATCGAGACTCTTCTCGATAAGGGAACTAAGGTAGGGTAAACTGCTTAGTAATCAGAGTAACATCGTAATCTCTATTACACTACTCATTATATAATCAAAAGTAGTTAAGCTTACTTTTACATGTATTTCCCTATTTATACTTAGATCCCTTTACTATCAATTAGATAGAAAGAACATCAAGAAGAATATCAACATTTTATTCAATAAGTTTTAAATAACTATCGATCTCTCTCAAGAGTTGTAAAGGCTCAATAGTTTTTTAAAAGTGTTCAAAAGATATTAAGATCAAAGTTTTGTATCTTTGATAGTCTTTCTATCCAATCGATAGGAAATAAGCTAAACAAGGATAGCAAAATACACAGCTATTTATAATAAAGAACATAAGCCTTGACGAAGTGGTCAGCAAACTAAGGGCATTTCAATAGTAATTTAATAGGAATTGCAAACATCAAAGATAATGATTGCTTATTGAAAGCAATTCAAAAGAGGAAAGCAAACTAAACTCAAAAAAGGAGAAAATAGCAGATTTCGAGGGAGCATAGCAAACTGACCCGGAAACACGAAATAATAACAAAGATAAAAGACTAGGAAAGTTCATTCGATAAGGAAAGGATTCCTTATAAAATCTAGACAAACCTTTACGTCCAAAACTCGTTTTGTTAAAGGGGTTTTTGTCTATTTAGAAGGAAGTATGAATTTCGTATGTACACCTTTTTGTTTAGCTAAGCTATATTCACTAAAGCAACAAACGTTCAGGTTAATTCCCTTCCAACTGTATACCAGTGAATATAGCGGAGCTGCTACTACACAATACAAGCCAATTATACCGAAATTATAGTAGTTTAGTTGTGGTATAATTTACCTTATGAAACGAAAAGAATTTTGGGAATAGAAATTTTTCAACTGCTTGTGGAAAGTTTTCCTCTCGCAGTAAACCAAAAATGGACCCGCGGCCTAAAATGGCAATAAATAAACATTAGAGAGCTTACAAACTCAGAATGAATTATATAATTGTTGGACGCGAAACAAAACAAATAATCTTGTCACCTTCAATAGGTGTTGCTTGATGAAAAACAAAATTATCTCAATGTTGAAAGAGGACAAAGACTCAGTTCACTAAGCTATTCAGCAGATACTGCTTATTTTTTTCACAACTGCGTGAATTATACATTTTAAATTCGCAAATACATGGTGTTATGAAGAGAACGCTCAACGTCGACAATCCAGTGAAGTGGAAATTTTATCAACAACAGGGAACTTTACTAACAGCTCAAACGTTACTGAAAAACAAAAAATAACCAAATAAATGAAGATATTTCACGTTATCATATTGGAAAAAGCGAGCTTCTTACACAATTCAGAGAGAATAGGAATTCGTCCAACGAATGAAAGATATTTTTAACGCAAAGAAGATAATTGTTTTGTGTCTACTTAGAGATGTAAACAGGTGGCTAAATAAGAAACGTTCAACAATTGAACTGTAACATAAATCTAGATACAAAAGAAAGGTGAACAAAATGTTAAGCGACGTTTCTCAACCATTGCAACAAACACCAAGTCTATGTTGAGACATAGAACTTTGTTCTATTTATATGTGTTACTGACTCCGAAAAATTAAAACCACTATTCAGGAAACCACTTAATGCTCAATTCAAACATTTTAATATATTGGAGGAGGTGATCAAAAACTACTTAGTAGGGACTGGCTGAAATATCTGAGACTTCAAGGGTAATCACGGAGATATAATGCAAACAGAAAAACTTTAACTAGAATCATCAATGAAAGAAAAATTGAACAAACAGGTTGCAAAATAGAGTGAAAGGTTGTGAAAATACAGAAAGTCGCCAACAAGGAAATTTTCCAAATCATTACTTAGTTATATTTAAAGCGGATAAAAACCCAGAAAGAGTAGAGGCAGCATCCCATGTCACACCAACATAAAGATACCTCACGAATTAAATGGTACCAAATTAATAAAGTTCCCTGGTTGGGAGATTTGTGCCAGTACCAGATACAAAAAAATATCATAGCAGGTATCAATGGCCCTAGATTAAATACCAAAAAAATAATATTAGCATTTAAAAACCTCCAAAGCAAAAAAAAGAAAACTACTTATACTTCTCTAAAGCTGAATCTTAACGTGACCATGGTCATATGAAACAAAACAAGATACGTTCGTTTATGTTAATTGAAAATAGACCCTTGGATAAAAACGAAAATTCAGAGGAATTTAAGACATTACAAAGACATGTTGGGCTCTCAACACAGGTGAATAACAAGAGTATTAAAATTCGACAATTAATTGCTGAATCGCATTACAACAGCAATAATAGTTTGGAAGACACAAGGAAGCCTACCAGTAAAAGGAAAAAAAGACATTATCAGGGACAGCTTGGGCATCACCTAGACCTTCAAAGCAACGCTTATTAAGAAGTATTAATTAGTGGGTACATAACAATGAACTCGTAATCATAAGCGAAAGAAACACTCTTACCCACCGAATAGGCAATGCAGCAGATTTTATGTTATTTAGAAGTGACAACTTGATACACAGAAACCTGCAGTACGTTATTCCCTGTTATATCAAAACCGAGGATTACACAATTTAATATGAAACCAATTGTTCAAAACAGCTAAAACTGACAAAATTTAAAAACAAATGGAGTATTATAAAGAGGAGTTTATATCAAATGTTACTAAGAAGATGATTCATTCTTTTCGAACACTGGATAAAGCGATAGAACAAGATTCGTAAAACCAAAATTAATATGCTTTTTTGAGAAGCTCCAAAAAACACAACAGTATCATTTATTCAGAAAGCGATACTCTAAACTGGTAATAGCAAAAGGTCTAATTATTGAAACATTGAACATTAATTTGACCAAGAAATAGCAAAAAAGCCCTCAAAACAGTCGAAATTATCCAAAATGCAAAAATTGGAGACGAGTTTGTGCAGGTGGCAAACAGATGTCGCAGTGGAGAAGAAAACAACTAACGTTTGAAAACCTTCCCTGGCAGAAAAGAACTACATGGCAAAAATTGGGCTTGAAAGCCCTAGAATAGTCATTTCCAACAGTCTTAAGCAAGAGATACCATGGACTTAACATCAAATATTAGATTGCCAATTATAGTTCTACTGAAGGAAAGTCTAAAATAGCATGAATATTCGTTGATAATATTTAAATGTATCAAACATGATTATCCCCCTCATTCACGAAAGAGTAACTTCACTTTTATGAAACTGTATGGAAAAGTAGATAACAAGCTTTCGAACCATTTTTTGAAACTTGACTCTTGCCATAAGCCTAATAGGGCCACAGACGGGTCTACAAGTCAAGAAAGTCGGCGAAGAAGTTACTATACAATGTTAGGAAAAGCAATGGACTTGAACTGCTGTTGTGCTTGATAGAAAAGCGAGGTAGGGGAAAGTTTACACCTCTAAATTGCTTCTGACAAAAAAGGCTTTGTTTCCCGTCTCAAATGATTGAATTGACAAACAATTATTCCAAAGGAAAAGCTGCTTAGCTGCTGACAACAAAAAAGACATTGGCAGCACCTACAAAAAAAAGTTTAAAAATGAGGATAACACATGTCTCCCAAATTTCACCACCACTGTTTTGATTATTTACCACAACATTACTTAAACGAATGGAAGTCTACTACGATATCGAAGTCGGCATAGTTATGGATGACCTTAGAGGCTCAGGCAGCGCAACGTTCAATCATAATGAACAAGTTGATCAAGTAGGAATCCCCTGGTAAAATATCCACTTAGGAAACCATTTAACCGAATTCAACAGCGAAATATGCATTAAAGCAATATTAAGAAAAGTTAATGTTGCCAATTGAAAGTCATTCCACCTCACAGTATGTTTTTGTGCGTATGCCCTACTTCTAACACAGACTGAAAGTACTCAAACAAGTGCTAGTAAAATAATTATACCTGCCAAGAAGAAAGCCCACTAAGATCATCACCAAAAAGTTTTAGAATCAACCAATCTTTAATATTCGAACTTAAACAATATTGATACGGATCAAGCGTAAACCATAGTTTAAACAAAAGCAATACAGAATCATCAATGATGAAAAATTACGCAATGGTGGTAGAAAAGACCAAAAGACTAACGCAATGTTATTGAATAAATGAGCGACATCCTTTAAAACTATATACGATAAGAAAAAGGAAAAATTGGTATATCAAAAAAACCGTTTCATTAACTTTGCGCAAGTCGTCCAGAATAAGGACAAGCCGAATCTCAAATTGGTATTAAAGTGATATAGAATTGTGCCTCAAAAAGATGGATTCCCTACATAGTAAAAGAAGGAAACAGTATGAATGGTATACAAGGGGAGAAAAATAAGAAGTAAATTAGGGCAATTTGAAGAACGAAAGGTTATAGGAATTACTTTTACACTGTCTAAACCAACCAGCCAATAACTCTTTAGAACGTATGGTAAAGCAATGTGACAAACTCTACCAGTTAAGACGACAGAGAAAACGGAGAAAGATCTGCTATTCTTCAATGATAGTTTAAAAAAATTGAACCGAACCCCTGAACATTTGATATCATTGTTTAAATTGCGCAAAGTTAATAGCTACAACAATTATGTACAATCTGAAATTAAAAGGAGGTAGAGGAAGTAAGAGCTGTCAAACGACGTGAAAGTTCTAATAGAGTAGAGATGTTTGCTTGCTTGAAAAATTTACGTTCTAATCCGCTATGTTTGTTATTATTTTTCTTATTTTTATTTTTATTTGGTGTTTATTGTGTTTTATGTAAACTAATTTTCAAGATCAAATGTTCCGTGAGAGTTTACCGTTATTTTGTTAGAACATAATTTCGAAAGAAAAAAAGGAGAAATATTGTCTCTTCATTACTCTCATACAGGCTGGTTGGTAGCTGTTCTATGTCAGAACCTCACTTTCATTATAAGTGTGATTCTCTGTATATGATTACAACTTGTGGTATTTATCAAGTAAACCACAACGATAACGAAGTCATATCAGAGTCAAAGCAGAGTCAATATGACATCATACAATTCCGTTGATTGTGTTAAGTGTCGGGCACGAATCACATATGTGAGGATTGGAATTGAGTGAGCTAGAGAAAATTTTTCACTAAAGTTGAAGATGGAGAAATAACATAAATAGATCTGTATATCGTAATTATTTGGGAAGAAGTTACAATCGGAACTCTTCCAGAAAAAGGAGAGGATTTACATATAAAAATCACCTTGAAACTTTTTAATGATATATTTTATTATATTGTGTTACCAAAACCGTCACTAGACCTAAACAAATCCATAATATTGAAGTCACTTAGTATGTAGCTAATACTATTTTAAGAAGCCCGAGGAGGTATCCACGACGGAACTACTTTGCATGATAACTAAGCTACTCATACGACTAAGAGGTAGGGATAGTAGAAATGGCTCTAAATGATTTCTCAATCCTCGATATTCTACACTTTATACTTTGAAACAAATCGGAGCTGCTTTGTTTAACTTCTTACTTAGTCCTTCTTAAGTCACGCCTGATTTTTTAGACACCGGTTTCTGACATTGAGATTAACAGGTTTGCTGTCTTTATTTGAGTACGATTAGGTCCGACGTTAGATACGATAATACACGAACGATAAAGAAAGACAGATACTTACTTCCTGATTTATTTTGGCAACTTCAATTACCAACATTCAACTAATATCAAGAATTCTTGTTATTTATAAGAGAGTTAGAGGACTAAATATAAAGGAGCAAAATTTCTATCAATTCCCTTAAGTTATATATGTTTGACGACAGGATATCATTATTATTATTATTTCCAGTTCATTTTATGTTACATTTATACCATGTCTGTAACTTTTAGAGATGGGCAGGAAAAATAAGAAACAGGCGATTGAGATGATAGAGGAGGCTAACTACGGATTGAGAGGGTTTGATAGTTATTTGAAACTGATAGAATAAAAAATTCATATTCTATTTGATCGATAGGAGAGGAATCTAAATACAAACATGGGAAATACACAAATATATATAATAAAAATAAAAGGAAAACAATTCAAAAGTGGAGTAATTCAAAGGAGGAGTACTTCAAAAGTAACGTGACCAAAAGAGGAGTAAAACAAAGAGGATCTGATCCCAAAAGTGGAGTAATCGAAAATAGGACGATCAAAAGAGGAGTAGATAAAAGAGGGGTAAAAAGGCAGTGGAAATAGGGTAAATAAGTAATAAGGAGTAGAAAGTAAGTCAAATACCTTACACGGATGCTCTTCTGGCCCTATGGTGTAGTGGTTATCACTTCTGATTCTGATTCAGGCAACCCCGGTTCGAATCTGGGTAGGACCTTAATTTTTGTAACTTATAAGTTTGCTTCCTTTTTGGAAGGACTGAACCTCCATTTAGAAGTCTAGATGATTAAGTAGGATTTTTTCATTCTCAAGAAGATATTTACAATCAGAATGCTTTAGCTATTTAGAAATTTGACCCTCCTTTCAAGGCTAAATGATGATCATCACTGTTAGCTTGCGGAATCTGGAAATCTCACATTTAGCTTGGAAACTACCATATATTAGACTTTTTTTAGCAGAATGGTAAAAGTACATTAATAAATTAAATCAGAAACATATAGAAATAAGTAGTTGAGCAGGCAAGCACCGTAAAGAGCTCCAACAACGTGCGGATAAAAGTATTGAAGGAAATATCATAAGTAAGAATTAAAGTGAAATATAGATGATAAATTATATAAAACTGTGAAGAATAACGTGATAACGACTAGGAGGGTGTTAGATGTGGGGGAAAGAGGTAAGTCTGCGAATTGGAATAAGATAAAATATGTTTAAGATATATAAGCCGTGTGCTGTTGATATATATAGTAAGCATTTGAAACATGCAGTTTAGATGTCGTTTTGAATGTTCTTTGGTTTGCAAAAGAATCGATATTTTTTATGCTCAAATAATAAATAGGAGTAGTTGAATTAAATTATTTAAGATAGTAATTGATGTTAAAGAAACATTTACTGGGAGGGGTGATTAGGGGAAAAATATATCTGAATTTAAACTCAATTATATAAAATTTTTTAATTTTGGGTATTCTAATCAATTAGTTAACAACAATCGCGAAGTTATTGATAACTTTAGAAGCCATTTTGGTATTGAAAGGAACGGAAATATTTCACTATGGTATGTTTTGTCGAATTTTTATTTATTTATATCTAATCTATTAAGTTGTAGCACAAGTTCTTTGTTCACGTTGGTTTGCTTACAGAAAACTTGGAGGATTAGCTTGTTAGTAATCTTAAAGCGTATAATGGGTCGGGAGAGGAGTGATCTTGTAGTTGCTATTAAGGATGGTTTTTGAAATTACGATGTATGCATAATGCGTAATCCACACTTTTGGTTTTATGTCGTGTTTGGTAAGGAAAATTGAGAACGGGGGACGAATGAGGTCAATAAGGCTGTCATTATGTCGGTGATATAGAATCTTGAAATGTTCAGATATCAAGTCATATGCTTGGAAATGAATCGGGCACCTTTCCAAACAAACTCTAAGGTTGGCTGGTTAAGGTGGGCACTTAGGTACGTCTTTTTTTTTATCCTTGAAGGTCGGACAAAAGTCTCTGATTCTTGCATCCATTCAATTATCAATTTTGCTTAGCCGCTCAATTCAAATCAGGCTTTGTTTATTCTTGGCTTTCTTAAACCTACCGACCACTGCCAGAAACTGATACGTATCTGGCGAACATATTTCCCCTTGAGAATAACATTTCTGGCCCACTTCCTAAAGATTTTCCTGGTCCCAAAAAAGTTTCTTTGGTATCACAACGCTGTCTGCGAAACACTGATCTGAATACGAAAATAAACAATAGAATTCATCCACCATCAATGTGATATCCTCTACACTGTTCCAGTTGTTTGTAGCTGCGATTCATTATTTAGTTTTGAGAGCAGGAACAGCTTGTCTTCGCCAGCGTGGATAATTTGTTGTTTGTTGATCAGAATAATAGTTTTGAAGCGTAAAAAAGCTATTTCCATTTGAAGCAAATTTAACCAAACTGAAACAAGTTGTTCCACCTGTTAATTATTTTGCGCATTCTTCAATCTCTTCGCGCATAATGTGTATATCGTTATGTATATATATAATATATCTAAGATATTCACATGTAGTATACAGCCAAAGGCGGAGTGCGGAATCACTTGATTGTTCAAGTAATCAGTGCGTTTTATAATCTACCTACCGGTTTCAGAATTATACCATTCTGCTTTTCCCTTTAAATAAGAGGCCGCTTATAAATTAACAAAGTTTAGGGCAATTTCATAATCCCAATGTTATAACTGATGGTGCCAAATATTTAATTTAGTAGAATCTTCATAACAACAGAAATCAATTATGAGAGACACCTATAACTCACTTACATTAGAGACAAATCCTGAGTTACTACCTACATCAACAAATTTCTCAGAAAGTTCAGCTAACGTACTTCAAAGGTAAGAATGGCTAACAAAAGATTGATGAAACAAAGGTTCGTTTACTAACAATTTTTTAGATTGGATAATATCTATGATTCATTGGATGGGCTTCTCACCCTATTAACTTCAAAAGTATTGACGAATCAATCTCTAGATTACTGGAAAGATCAGTTAAAGCTAAATATTTTGGTAGGTGTAGCTTGTTTATTTTTTGTCATTATTTTACCATGATACTAACATGTACCCTTAGTCCATTGATGATATCCTTCAAATGAAGAATCTTAGCTTTGTTGCAAAGGAACGGTTATCTAAAGTAAATCAAATTGCTAACTCTATTGCTTATATATGTGTTGAAAGAATGTCACTGAAAACAAAACTGGATGCTCACAACTTCAACGACGTAATGTTTTCAGAAGGAGAGTGTAAAATATCTGATTGTTTTCCAACTCTTTTCTCAATTTATCCAGATTCTGAAAATCAAATTGATGAGCACTACATTTATACACTCGATCACATAAACTTAAATGAACATAGTTTTACTTTTCACAGAGCACTGTCCAATTCTAATAATGTGGGCGAAGGATTGAGCTCGGAGACAGAAAAAACAAGTGCGGAAGCTAAAGGTTACGAAGAAGCTCAGTCGACTACATTTCTTAATGGCCTTGAGAGCAGCGACAATAATCCCCGATTGGATCAATCTCCAAATATTTGCAAAAATGAAAAGTGCCAGACAGGAACACGAAAAAGACTTTCAAAAGCAACAGTTGATATCTTAAACATTTGGTGAGTATTTTATTGTTTCACCTTTTCTATCTAGCCCCTTTTTTAAATCTGTTCTACTAACCATTCTTTTACTAATTTAGGTTCACTGAGAATAAGGAAAGTCCTTATTTAACGAAAGGTGATCTTACCGAAATAGTTAGCAGGACAGGGCTCCACGAATCGCAAGTTAAGAACTGGGTTTCTAACAAAAGAAGAAAAGAGAAAAGTAGTCATGTGTCTCAGGAAGTTTTCTGCTTACTATAAATAACATCACCTTACGAAATTTTGAAGCTTCCCAAAAATACTTACACTGCTTCATTTTTTTTTTAAATTATTTGTAATTAAATAATACAGTTAGCGGTAATTTCATATGTAATCATTCAATCCATAATCCAAAATCCAGCGTCAACTAAACAATGGAACCCGTAAAAAGTGTAAAGTGAGACACAATTTTAAGTAACCTCCCAAACAGTAACATTATTAATGTTTGTCTTTGCGTCCTCATTTTCCTAATTTCTTGAGACAAGCCGCATTATGCAAGTAATTAGTTTCAGAACAATAACTGAACTTTTGCTTGTAACTCCTCTACTTCTGCATCATTCCAAATAATAGATAATGACTTGATGTTTCTTGCGGTTTGCCCACTTAATCTTAACGGAGTCTAATTAGTTCATGGTCAATTTCGTTTTGCCATTGCAAATGCAACTCTAAGTTCATTTTTACGCCTTTTGGAAAAGTCAAATTTGCGAAGTGAAGTATCCAAGTTATCTTTTCCAGTTTTCATGGACACATAAACCACTCACTATTAAAAAAATAATCACACCTCTTTTTTACGATAAAGTATTACCTTGGCTTATCTTTATTAACCGAACTGTACTTACCTGCTCTTTGGTTAAAACAAATAACATTTGTCTCTAACTGAGACACTCAAAGCCAACAAAAAGCGTTCCAAAAAATATGAATACTTCAACTAGAACCTTCAGAGTTTGTCGTCAGGAAAGAAATGGTGAAGGCAATCCCGAATTTCAAGTGCAATCCTTTTTATATTCTGAATTACCAAGAATACCTAAAATATCTGGTAAGTTATTAAAAATATTAGACGAAATAAAGCAAAAAAAACCGAAAAGTCCCAAAAAACTTAAAAAAACAACCAAGAGGAAAAAGATAGACTCAGGGCACGCGAGAAGAAAGAGAATGAATAGTTTTATGGCCTTTAGATGTTTTTACTCCAGAGACGTACCTTCTTACATTGACCAATCAAATTTGTCTCAAAAGCTTGCGGAGCTTTGGAAAGAAGATCCAAACAAAGACGTTTGGAGAAGATATGTTGACGAATACAACATTTCAGCCGTGAAACTTAGTTTTGTTAATTGGCTGCTTCTTAGATTGAAAAATTCCAATATCAAACTTTCAAATGAGTGTGACTATACTTGGTCCGAAGTAAGTTTTATGTCGGACATGAAGGTGGAGGACGTATTTGTGAATTCTGAAAGCTAATCTACCTCTTGGAAGTCAACATACACTACCTATCATTGTTTTTTCGTGTAGTGACTACCGCTCATTGATG
>JAHDIT010000188.1:0-15743 GCA_019232045.1 Ogataea degrootiae
GAAAAAGCAGACTGCCACTTGGTTTCAATTACATATTGAGTAAGACCATCAGCGTCAGTGTAAGCATGACCGAAATGCTCACGAAAAATAGGAATACTAACAACGATAGAACCAGCTTGATTTTCGAAAGAACATAGAATAAACATCCAAATGATAACGAAACAACAGTAGGTAGCGTATGGATACTTTTTCACAGTTTGCCAATATGAAACCTGCTTATCGGCAGTTTGTCTCATAGCGGCAAGCTTTAAGGCCTCAGTTGAGGTATCAAACATAGTTTCATCGGCAGCAGAAGGTTTAACATCCTCTGGTATGTATTCGTTTTGTGGCACAGGTGGAGACATTTTTAATAATATTCGAAGTTTATTATATTACAGCTTATCTGAATTCAAAACTTTGACGTTTTTTTCAGAATGTTTAAAGGAGGGAAACAAAATTAGGGAGCGTTCTCGTTGCATATAAATAGTTCTACTTTTTGAATCTCCAGAAGGTATACGATTTAAGTCGTAACTTTAGTGTGGGGAACAAATCAAACTGTATCTTCAGAGTGGGGGAACAATCAAGCCGCACACAATTTCCGGGGTGCGTCATTGGTGACTCGTATCTTGCAAGTGAACTCTATAGTTTGCCAACAATTTCAGGGGCCACTTCAAATGAACGACAGGCTGAAATTCGACACTATCACCATGGCTTATTTTTTCCTTTTTGGCTCAAGAGTGGGATTTCTGGGACAAGAGTGGGATTTTTGGGACAGGTGGGATTTTTGGGACAAGAGTGGGATTTTTGCGCCCAGAAAGTTTTTCTTTTACGCCAGCTGGCTGAATACCCTGCCACGACAAGGCGGTCCACTTCGAGTGTCACAGCTGGGGAACGGCATTTGGGCATATATCTGACACTGACCACTAGATTATAAATTATTGCGGCTTGCTAAAACGTTGGCGTCTTTAAGCGTGCTTTGTCAGGAATATCGGGATTCTCACAGGATTCGTACGTAAGTGAATAACACTACACCTTCATATCTTCTGATTAGTAATACTTCGGAACACTAAGCTCCTTTAAAACTGAGTATTACTAATACCATAAACAACATAAATATAGATATATGTTTCTCTTTTATAATTATATAACTGTATAAGAATTGAATAAAAGATCAGGGGTTCTAATCAATTTTAAGCTCATATAATACTACGATTATACAATATCCTGCTTTATAAGGTTTATGCACGAAAACCTTAACATGCTTAACCTCCAGATTCCCTGAAGAGCCGCGCGCTAACCTGGAAAATGATTCACAGCAGACTGGGGAAACCCCTGGAAAAGGTAATTTGTGATTGCTTTTGCTGACGAGGTGGGCAAGGTTGTTCTTTGGGCAACAGCTCTCTCGACTGGTGCTGAGTTTTTAACAATTCTGTCAATGTGTCTATATCTGCTTGTTGCCATTTGTATTCATGTAAACACATGGACTTATAGAAATAAGAAAAGTCTTTTTCCTTGGGTGGAATCTGCAAACTCTCTTCCACTGTATAAAGAGAGTCATCATCGGCAGTCAAAGACGTTGGACCATATATACAGCAGTTGTACTTAGTGGGAAGACGAATAATATGGGCTGTAGCTTCAAAGGTACCATTGGTTGCATGTTCAGGTATTTTCTTGAAATACTTTTCACCTTGATTCTGTAACATCAAATATGTGTTAGTATACAAAAGACTTGATCAGAAAGCTTGGTGAAAATAGTGAACATACCTCAGTTTGTTGAATCCAAACAACAACAGTATCAACATATTGAAACATCTCAGACGATGTAAAGGGAAAGGCATTTCTGGAATTTAGTCTGAGATCTTCAAAATCTTGAAACGGTTCTAGATAGTTTGCTTCAAAATATCTGCAAACCTTCTTGTTTTTCTCTTGAAAAGTTGGTGAGTTAACATTGACAATCTTTCTTGCTTTTTACTAACAAGGAACCCATCTTGGACAAACTAGTTGGCATTGAACTGGTCTTCGGTTAGCGACATATTGATTAATGTAGTTATATGTGCAGACCACTTTATTGCTTTCTCTTATATAGGTTTATATAATAGTACTTCCACTTGGGAGAGTAGAGAAAACATATTCTATTGTTACTCCTAATCTAATAATAGCCAGATCCTGGCAAATACACCAATTCAATAGAAAGCACCCTTTGACGCTGTTGTTCGGTTGTGGAGAATGCAAGATTTTCTGTTTTCTTGATCACCGGCAGAATGCTGTCGATATTACGGTTAAATTCCAGTCAGTCACCTTTTATTAGTTGTTACATATTGCAAATCACATGGCAGTTTGATTGGAGGCCAAATATATGCTGCAACCAACCTGAGGCAACGAATTTGCTGCAGCAGCGCTTCCAAGGACCTTGTCGGTTGTACATCACATCTGCAGAACTTTTAATTACGGTTGAAAGAACTTTGGGGTAGTTGAATTGTCAGTTCGTTTCAATTGTGCTTAGTAGATCTCCATACACCTATAATAGGACTTGTAGTATCTTCATATGTTCAATAATTCCTACAAACAATTAAAAAGTGACATTTTTATCGGTGTTTTAATTTTGTTGATAGGTAATAAAGTGAAAAGGGAAAGGAAAGTTTTATATCAACGTAACAACTAACTAATCAAACTTGGAGTAATCGCGTCGACAATATTGTCTTAAATTCGGTTTATATAGGTTTCCAATATCAGTGATTTTGTTGACTTCTTCGTCATTAAGTCCAAAACTAAAAACTTCCAACAATTCATCTAGTCTAGATTCCTTAGAGGTTGTTGTGACAGGGACAATCCCCTTGTGAACAACCCAGCGTAATAAGATTGCAGTCTTTGTCTTTCTGTATTTGGAAACTAACTCATCCAAGTACAAATCGAATTCCTTACCTACGCCCATTGCTAATTCGCCCTTGTACAATGGACCCAAAGGAGAGTAAGCTTCAATCAAGATGTCATTTTGCTGACAGAACTCAACAACACCAGGAGTTTGGTTTTGTAAAAATGCACTGTATTCAATTTGATTAGCGGCAATTGGTTCAGCACCTTCAGCTGCCATTATGGTTTTCAAGTGTTCAACAGTGAAGTTAGAAACGCCAATATTCTTAGCCAGACCTTCCTTTTTACATTGTTCCATGAAACCCCAAGCTTCAGCCAAATCAAATCCATGTGTTTCTTTGTTTATGAAAGGTGTGTGTAATAAGTATAAATCAATGTATGAGGTATCTAGAGTTTCCAATGCTCCAAGCAGGTGCAAATAAGGATTGGCTTGTTTGGATCTACCAGCAAAGTACTTATCAGTGATCCAAATATCAGCTCTTTTTAATTTTGTTTGCTTGAGAGTTTCGGCAACTTCAATATCGGTATTATACAATTCGGCTGAATCAATGTGATTAATGCCACTGTCTAAAGCTTTGACCAATATACTAATTAGTTTTTCATCTATTGTATCCGAACCACGCTTGAAATAGTAGGTACCTGAACCGAATCCTAGCATCGGAATGCCCATTGATAATTTTGGAATTGGTGAAAACATGGTTGATTGCCAAGTAATAATAGAAGTGGTGTATTACTGTGTTTCAATACAATCCAAAGCAAATTAAATTAACTGATTTAGTTGATTTGAAAAGTAAGGCAAACGAAATATCTGTCTGCTGAAGAAATTTGAGAAGTTTTGACCGCTATTCAAAACTGTACAAATATACTTGAAATAAAAGTTGATATTTTATTTGATGATCTTCCTATCTAATCAATAGGAAGGCAAGGCAATCTAGATAGAAATAAGGAAATACGCACACATTCACAATAAAGAAATGAGCCTAGATGAAGTCGTCTACAAACTTGGAGATTCCTGTTGGGGTCCAGTAAGAAATAAAGAACAGTTATCCGGGAATAGGATTTAAGAAAGAGAACCGGGGATAGGAGTTAACTGGGCAAAAGAAGAGGGACTAGAACAGGAGAAACACCAGGGGGCACGGTTGAACCGTGATGGGTCGACTCGAATTGAGCTGCTCCTCATCTGCTGTTTTCACCTTTGATTGAGCAAAACACCGAGCTGAAGAAAAAAGATAATACAGAAAACGTTTCAGATTACCGAGTCTCACTCGTAGTAAGACCAATTGTAGTTTCTTCAACTGTCTTTGCTCCTCGAATCCCCATTTTAGTCAAGTTGCCCTCTTAATTCAGCAAAACACCGAGCTCAAAAATAACAAAAAAATACAGAAAACCCTTCAAATTACCGAGTCTCACTGGCAGTAAAATGAAATGTAGTTTCTTCAACTCTTTTTGTTAGTTGAATCCCCGAGGCATTCCTAACAATTTGTTCTACGCAATCTGTTTATTTGAACCTATCACTTCTGTAACTATATTGAAATATGCAACAGCATCAAAACGTTGTCTCAATTATGCCTGTAGACATGGCCTTTCACAACAGCACAATTGAGTTGGCTGCTTAGGTCATCACAATTGACCACTGCTTGCCAAATCAAACATTAAACGCCAGCGGGATTGATCGCACACCAAGCTCAGTCACCTGACCATGACACAAAGTTTGTCTCATTCTCTCATCCACCTTCTATCTCCAAATTTTGTGTGGCCACTCTCCAATTTTACTTTATATACAATAGCTACCTCAGAATAACCCTCTCAAAAAGTATCCTGTCCAAAACTTCCACTTTCAACTTCATCAATCTCATAATACTACTAAATACCAACAAGCTCTAAAATGCTACTATTTCACTCTTCCATTAAATTCTCGATATACACTATAAATATATTGAACACAATTTCGAGTGTGTAATACTGAACTTTAATAGGTCATGAATACATCTTTTAGTTTAACCACCACATATTCTTTGTCTCTGTAGTGTAGTGTTGTTGGATTCTTCATTGTCGCCCAAAAAAATAGATTGGCCACCTCACCTCATCAACCGAAGGAATTAATTAACGCCCAATAAGGAAGTGATCTACTCATAATCAACGTGCCATTCGGCAGAAAAATGTGCCTCGGAATACCTTTCTCGGACCGTGCACCTGTCTGTCCTCAGGCATTTACTGGGGACGCTGGGTCCGCGCCAGGAGGGCAGGCAGGTCTTCGACGGACTGTGGGCCTGTCTGCAGTTGGGGAGCCTTTCTTGGGTGGGGGTCAAGTGATTTCCACGGGCGGCAGTGTTCACTCACTCACTTGGCATGATTGAGTACTTTGCAGGGGGGCAATGGCAGCCTGGGCCTGGCGGCTGGGAGTCAGTTCCTTCAGAAATGAAGGCTGTGCCAGCCAAAAAGGCACCCAAAAAACGGTTTGTGGGTATATCTCAGCATCTGTTGGTGCAAACAGGTCCAAGCTTGAAAGATAAACAACTTAAAGAGGTGTAAATAGCTGCAGAAAGTGAAGAAAGAAACCAGGCTCGCACCAGACCAGAAAACGCAGAGCTTAAAGGGACCACCACCACCACTAGATGCTCTGAAACTTTCAGATAAACCTCAACCTGTACGCTTTGACATTTGGTTAGAATTCTCTAGTGTTCCACGTATCTAAACGTAATCTTCGTCATTGTACGTTTGCATCCAAGGATCAACTAATCGTTTTGTTAGCCTCGCAGCACTGTTGTTGTCGCTTTTGGACATATCAATATTAAAAGCAGCGGCACGTCTTGCTCTATAAAAATCTCTTCTTTCTTCCTTGTCGATCGGAATTGGATTTGACGAAGCTGGAAGAGGAGCATAAATAATCATATCACCTGCGTATTCAGCTATCTCATGAGTGTAAGAAACTCCTTTGTACTCAAAAGTTACAGCAGTTGGACGCTCAGCTGCGTCAACAGTCACAATAGTTGGACGCTCAGCTGCTTCAGCAGCTATCAGAAATGTTGCTAGTAGTGCCACAAACCTCATAAGAACTGGTTGAGATTATAAAGTATAGATGAGTGGTAATATACGATGGCAGTTATAAATGTGGAAGAGAACTTTCTTTCCCGAACTTGTTGTTTAAACTATAGCTTTTTAGTGACTAGTTTCATAATCTTTATGGAAAAGCGTTGCTCATCAAGAAGAGGGGAAAACTAACTGATATATATAGAAAGTAAACGAATAGTCTGATCTTGTAAATGGACAATTTAATTTAACAAGAGTTAAGGTCATGCATCATTGCAAGATAAAACATATCAAAGTAGAAATGCGAGGTGATGTAATCTCAGGAAAAATCAGTCCTTACATAACCAGAGTTAGAATTTGACTAAAATATTCTGCCGACAAGAACCTACTGTTTTTACGGATCAAACAATTCTTTATGACATTCTCAAGTACAGTACAATAGGTAGTGAAGACACGCCAAAATCCCTGACCCGTATTCCGGAACGGCAATTTTGATTAGCGCTTCCAGTTTCCCCAATTCGGAGGTACAAACGTCAAACGTGGAATAAGCTTTTTTATACGCTGTATTACATAAATGTCATATCTCACTGAATATAAAACAACCAGAGCCGAGTACCGACAACCCGCATATAATAAAAATTACCGACTCACCGAAGCACTCATGTTAGTAGATATATATATAAATAATATAAGTAATGGTCAGGATCTGGCTATTATTAGATTAGGTATAACAATACAATATTTGTCTACTCCTCTAAGTAGAAATATTGCTACATGAACCTATACAAGAGAAAGCAATAAAGTGATATATATTTTTATACAACACCAGAATGTGTAAGAATTGTGAAGCAGCCAACTAGATTAAGGAGAGGAATGTCTTATATGACGTAGCCTACGTGATTACCTAATCTCCATCCCGCGTATCCCGATGACCTAATCCTAACTGTAATAATATTGATATAGATCTCTGATTTCTTCTAGTAAAGATAATCTGGCAGAAAACTTATATAGAATATACTAATAAGATATTCATTCCATATAGTAAAACTCTGTAGTAGGAGATATTGCTGAGTATTCCAGTGGACGAAGTACATCTGCAAATTAATTGTAAGTTGTGCCATAGAGATTATCATCTTATCGAACTTGTGAAGAATAAAAAAAATATAAAATAAATAAGCACATTAATAACAGAGTGAATTTTATTATTGCTAAACACCAGTTCGGCAATAAGTGAGTATTCAACTTTTTACCGATGAGTATAGGTAAATCAATAATTAGGTATTAGGCCGATGTATTCGTACTTGACCAGTAATTATAGTCGTGTACCTCTAGAACTGTTTTTGGGGTCTTCAACAATGAACAAATCATCTCTTCTTGTTTTCAAGTTTTTGTCCAACTCAGTAGCAGCAATCCTCAACTGACCGAACATACGCAGGGCAATCTTGTTTGTTTGTTTGTCGAAAATAAACCTTGGCAACAATCTGTTTTTCAGCTCAAGTGACTTGTGCTTCACCACACCAACAACCACGCCGATTGAACGCTTTTCATTCTCTAAAATGTATAACGACGATGGTGTTTTTTCAGCAGAAACAACAACATCCTTGGAAATCTTCATGTTTCGAAGCTCAGCTGCTCGAATTTTGTTGTTTGTAATTGCTATGTAGATCATCATTAATAGATTGAGTTTGATAATACCTTTCAACTTTTCTTTAATTTGATTTGGTGTACAGTATTCTTTGATGAAATCATGATATGAACACACAGAATTATTTCTGCGGGGGAGAGAAGGATCAAATCTTGAATCGTTACAAACAGAGAGGAGAGATGTGTTGATGTTGGCCTTGTCTTTGCTGGTCTCTATGTACGGAGATAAGAGCAGTTTCTTGTCATCATACATCGTGTTTCCCACAGAGATAATCTGTGTGAACACCACATCGATTTCTTGCCTGAGTCTTTCTTCTGTTTTGTGGAAAAAGTTTATACCCAACACCAGTTTCTTCATTACAGCACCATGTTTAATCAAAAACGTTTGTACTTTATTCAAAGGATCGAAAACACCGTTACTGGCATAAGGACCATCTCTGTTCATCCAAAGAGTATGCTTTGTTGGGAAGTGGAGTGTCTTCATGACATCATTCACAGCCCTGGTGTAGGCAAACTCCAGTTCATGGAAAATAGCATCAACTTGAATCACAGTATCAAAAGACTCTGAGTAAGCGCCTGGAGGGTAAGGTTCAACATCGAATCCCTTGCCGTTACCGACATTCCGCCAGTGGGTGGCACCAAATCTCAAAAAAGTGGTACAAAGAAGCAGTAATACCAACCCTAGTTTTCCTAGTCTTCAACTTGGCACCTGCAAGACCGTCAGACTCCACCAGTTTGAAAAAGTTCATGTCAGAGATCGGCAATTCGTAGATACCACCAACAGTCACTAGAGTGGCACTCTTTCTGTGGAATCTCATGCCTGGAAACAGTGACAACCAAAAAGAGCACTTCAGAAATCACCAGAAGCGTAGAACCAGACTCCTTCTTGAACCTTTCGTACCTATTTGAAAACCTTTTTGAACCTTTCATACCTAGCAGAAAAATCTGCATTAATCTTGTTGTTGTTGCTGTGATGGGGGTAGTAATCCTTTCCTGGACACCCACACCCTGCCTCTTTTATTCTCCTCTTATCTCTCTCTGCGCTGCTTATCGTAGATATATAAAAGTGAAATAAATTGGATGGCTGATCTATGCTTATCTGTGTATATAGTTGGCTTGTAATCTTGGTCAAATATTTGGATAATCTTATCAATATACATCAACTGCGCACTGACGAGAAGATTAGATCCATCAAATCAGCAGATTATTCTCATTCAGAGCCTTTGTGGCGGTGTGTCTGAATCTCGGGTTTTCTTTGAATGCTCTTTTCTTGGCGCGCATAGAACCATATGCATGGGAGCAGAGATGATGATAGATAGACGGAGACGCCAAACAGGAATAAGGCACATGGTGCGCTTACTGTATCCCGAAATGAAATTACGGTATTTCGGTTAAGAACCTATTTGTGTCAAAGATAAGATGACTTACCGAATCTTTACCGCCGATCGACAATCTCTGACTCCACATTAGTTTCTTTGACCTCTAATGTTTTTAAAAGGCTTTGAATTTCGGTATCTGTCTGGTTTTGAATATGCAGGATTCATGACCCTGTTTTTACTCTCCCTTGGCTTGTGTCTAACTCTATTCTTTCTTTCGATGCTATTAAGTTTTCTGTGGTTTATATTAACGAATGATCTTTACATCTCTTTTTTGTCAATATATCTGATTTGTTTGGGAACCAGTCGGCGAATTCTCAATTGACTATTTTTAGCAAATGTATGTATTCATTGTTGTGTATGGGTTTTCTATTTTACAGTTCTATTCCCTTTTTATCTTGTTGCCGAGTGATGTTTTGAAGGTTGTACCAAGCTCAATAAGAGTTCAGCGGGAACGAATAGGACTATAGTTAAATGAAAACAAGATTGGTAGAAATTCTGTTTAACGGAGTCTTTTTGGTATAGAACTAGGTTTTAAATGACAGTCAAGGTAAATTGAGGAGATCTAAGTAGTCGTTATATTCTTCTCTTACGCTTTTAATTGTGGTAGTTTTAATTAAAAACCTTTCGTATTTTGAAATAGACTGCTCATTTTATGGCTTGCTGCCGTCTCTTTAATTGATTGTTCATAATATCTCCTATAAAACTGCATTAGTAGATGTTCCTTTGCTCTTTTGTTCTCCGGGTAGCGCTTTCCTTTGAGAACACAATAATCTAGGTCGCCGCACTCAAATTTATACCTTTTGATCAGCTGATGGATTCTGCAGATCAGGTAGAATATGCGCGATATCAGCCAGAAATTTGCAAGGTAGACATTTCATTTCGCCGGGAGAAAACAGTAAATGCTGTGGCTGCCACAAACTTGTCAATTGGAGCGTAACACGGTTGTTTACGTTGTTTACGTTGTTCAGAATGTTCTGCCTTTATCAAAGCTTATGGTTAATACAGGTGGCCATGCCTTTCGGGTGTGCCAGACAGTATGAAAATTAGGCAGTAAGTTCTGAGCAAATACAGGGCACAGTATCCACGAAAGCCAAGATTTAAATCGGGCGGAAGAGGATAACAAAGCTTAAATTTCTAGTAAGTATAATGTTGCATGATGGAGACGTAACCAAAAACTCTTCGCTTCTCCAAAAGTCCGTTCCGCTGCACGGCTCCCTGTTAGGATTAGGTAATCGGGATATGCGGGATATAGATTAGGTAATCACATCGTCCGAGACATACTAGACACGTCACACCGTAATCCGGTTGTCTGGTTCACCACTCTTACACATTCTGGTATATAACCACTTTATAGCTTTCTCTTGTACATGTTTATATAATAGTTCTCCCTATTGGGAGATCAGTGGAAATATATTCTATTGTTAACCCTATCTAAATATAGCCAGATCCTGACACTCCCTATTCACATCCCGCAAAAATTCCCCTGCGCTGTAACAATGATTTGAGGCGCAATAACAAAACCTAATTCGGTAAGCGCCAACCGTTTACATTTTCAATAACATTTGTTGGCATAAAATGAATTCACCTGCAATCTCAAAGCTCAGCATTACCTCCTCATATGTCAAACTTGCAACTAGATGGTTAGATGTCGCATAAGAACTATAATTTTCATTGTACATTATAAATATATATTTCCTTCAATCAAGTAACAGACTTCTATACTATAAAATGTGATTGAACATCCTGTCTGGTCTTGTGAGTCTGAAAAACTCTTCAGACTTTGGCGAATGTTCCCTTTTTTCGCATTCTCAGGCAAACAAGCTAGCTGTGTCATGTGTAAGACTAATTGGATCCCTTTAGTCGTTTATACTGCCATGTGACTCGACGGCGTTTTTGGGTGCAAGTACTGTTTCAGGCTCTTGCGGCATATTCCTGTGAAGGTAGCATGACATTACTTCTGACTAGTTTCGTCACCACTTTTCACAATGTGAATGAACTAAATTTTCTCCATCTACCTCCGACGGGAAATAATGTAGATAGTAGTAAGTTGTGTTGAACCAAGTACCTGTGACTTTTCCTTTACAAGTTTTTGTTCTCATGTTTGTGCGTTCCATGAAATGATTTGGTAAACAGCTTGAAGTGTTAGGAATTCAATAGTCGATATTTCTAACGTTGAGAACCTAACTGGTAATTGGAGCTTTGCCATTACTGGGTCATCCAAGTGGAGCTGTATAGAAAGATTGTTGTTTCTGAATATATTGATCAAGAATCGTGATTCCGACAACACGGAAGAATAACCACCATCTGCACAGCATGTCATGCGGCACAAAAATCTCCTTTTTCCAATCGATTCTAAACAATAATGTGCTTCCTATTTGATGTTACCATATGGGGACCATGGTGTATCGTGCTTGATTTTACATTCTGCTGATAAGAGAGAAGACCTGATTCACAATCAAACATGCTTTTGGTATCTGGAAATAGAGTGTGTTTTTTCTTTCGTGGTAAAACAGGACTCCAACCCTGAGGTGGTAGCAGTATAAAAAAGTTCGAAATTCCTTGATTTTTATTTGTATCTCGTATTCTCTTATTCCTATCACGCACAAGAAAGATATATATCATCCTAATAGTCATTGAAATTTGATAGCTCGAAGTTTCAGTTAGACCTTTATTCTCATACATAACTGTTATTTCAAGATGCCAAACCATTCATCTGAACCGAAACTAGAAAAAAAAGGGGATGGCTTTGTTTCAGAAGAGGTCTGCGTTTCATCATTATCCTCACAAATTGCTACTGACTTACCAACTGATAGAGAATTCATGGCTGAATATGCAGATGAATACAATCCAGAGGGTCTTATTAAGGCAACTGAAGAAGACAAGAAAAGGTACCCAGTTATTATTGGTAGGGCACCATGGGTCGTTTATTCCTGCCTGATCGTTGAATTCGCAGAGTGTGCTTCATATTACGGTACTACTGGTGTTTTGAGTAACTTTATTCAACGTCCATTGCCAACCGGCTCTACTACTGGTAAAGTCCACCTTATAACCGAATCTCCAGGTGCTTTAGGCTTAGGTTTACAAGCTGCTAATGCCTTAACTATGCTGTTACAATTCTTAGGTTGTGTTACTCCATTAGTGTTTGGTTATCTTGCTGATGCAAAGCTTGGTAGATATAAAACCCTTATGATTGGTGCTTGGATTGGTTTCCTTTCCCATGTCTTATTCGTCATTGCTGGTTTACCAACTGTCATTGCTGGTGGGCATGCCTTGACCCCAACGATCATCGCTATTCTAACACTAGCTTGTGCTTCGGGTGCCATCAAACCGAACTTACTTCCATTGTTGTTGGACCAATATCCTTACAAGTCTGATGTTTTGAAAACTTTAGCCGACGGTTCTGTAGTGGTTGTGGACAGAGAAGCTTCTTTAGAATCTATGACTCTATTCTTCTACTGGAGTGTTAACATCGGTGCATTCTTACAAATTGGCACTTCATATGCTGAAAGACGTATTGGTTTTTGGCTAGCTTTTCTTGTCCCTGGCTTAATGTACCTTGTTGTTTGTATCTTCGTGCCTATTATTGGTAGAAATATCAAGAAAGAAATCCCACAAGGTTCCATTCTCGGCAAGTTTGTCAGTGTTTTGAAAGTTTGTTTCCAAGCCCACTGGTTCAAAAGAATCAAGACCAAAAGCTTCTGGGAATACTCTTTCCCATCTGAAATTAACAAGAGAAACGGTGTTACTACTAATACTGTTACTGGTGAAAATGGTTACGGTTGGACAGACCAAGACGTTAGAGACTTTAAGTTAACCTGTTCTCAATGTGTACTATTCTTCTACTTTGTTTTCTTCAACTTGAACGACTCTGGTTTGGGTTCATCCTTAACTTCACAGGCTGGGTCCATGACTACTAAGGGTGTTCCAAACGATTTGTTCAACAACTTCAACCAAATTACCATTGTTGTTTTGTTACCAATTTTAGATAAGGTGGTCTACCCATTCCTAAGAAGAAGGAACATTTTCTTCAAACCGGTTTGGAAGATTTTCGTTGGCTTCATGTTAGGTGCGTTCTCTTCCATGTATGCTGCAATTGTTCAATGGAAAGTTTACAAAACCAGTCCTTGTGGATGGCATGCTACTAACTGCCCTGACGTTTCACCTTTAAGCGCCTGGATTGATGTCGGTATCTATGCCTTGGCTGCTGCTGGTGAATGTTTCTGTATGACTCAAGTTTATCAATTGGCTTATACTAGAGCTCCTGAAAACTCAAAGAGTTTGGTTCAGGCTTTGTCCTCGTTTATGACTGCCTTATCGGCTGCTATTTCTGAAGGTGTTTCGGGTGCTTTGATTGACCCATATTTAATTTATCCTTTTGCTGCTATTGCTATTGCCGGTGCAGTCTCAGCTTGTATGTTCTTGGTCCAGTATTGGAACTTACACAAGGTTATGGAAAGGGAAGAAGAAGAAAAGAAACAAAATCAAATACTAGTTGAACAAGAGAAGAGAGCAATGCTAAAGGTTACTGAAGCTTAAAGAAGTAAGGTTTCATATACACATACTGAATGACTTTGATGTAGCAGCTGCCCAAGATCAATTTGGGTTTTACTTATTTTGTTTAATTTTTACCCTTTTTTTAACTTTTTAACTTACTGTTTAGTCTATCTATATGTTTAATCGTGAAACATTACTTGATACTTATAAATTACCACTTTCATTGAAAATGATCATGCAGCTGAAGTACTAATGTACCGAGTTGTAAGTCAATTATGGTGTAGGCAAGCTTATGTCAACTCGATGAGATATTCCAGTTGGAGAGCAAATCATCCTAAAAGGAATATACTTCGGTTCAACAGCTTATGTGATGTCTTTCAATGAATCAGCATTAGAAACTTTGGAGTTATTATTTGTAATAATCCATGCTGTAACTACCACCTAACCTGGTGCCACCACTCTATCTCAACTTTTCCGAAAAGAGCAACATTATGCTCTGTTGTCGTAAGCTCATGAGTACCAATGGTTGATCGTGATGTCTGTCTGCCAAGCCAGTTCTTAACAAGCAACTTGTACCTTCAAAGCCCAAACCAAGTATCTCCAAACCTTCCACTTAGACTTTACAAGTCGAAGGTGCGGCCTCCAATCGCTTCAAGAAGCCCTTTTCATGTCCGAAGTAATAATAACAGAAAACCTTTTTCTAATTCCACTTTTAAACTTATCCCTGGTTTAAGTTTCCTTCGAATGTTTCAGCTCGATTACCAGTCAATTCTTTCTCGAGT
Source organism: Ogataea degrootiae (assembly GCA_019232045.1). Taxonomy (NCBI): domain Eukaryota; kingdom Fungi; phylum Ascomycota; class Pichiomycetes; order Pichiales; family Pichiaceae; genus Ogataea; species Ogataea degrootiae. The sequence continues at coordinate 14,180 of JAHDIT010000188.1, forward strand.
TAACCGTAAACATTTAATTTTCCGTCTATTTCTTCAAGTCTTGCTTGCTTCTTTTCATCGTTCAGACATACCCGTTTAGGCCAACCTGCGTATCTGAAACTTTTTTTCTTTCTTTCAGGCAGTGCAGCTTTCGAATTGTAGTCCGATTCAAACGCTGAAATTGAGTGGGACACGCAACGTAAAAGGCAGATTGTAAATACTTGAATATTTGGTCTGAACTGCAAAATTAGCCGCGCGGCACTAGTACCTGTCATACAATCACCTCGCCACGTCTGACAGGGCTATTAAATGATCAAGAAAATTACTTCTACAAACGCAGTTATATCTCTTTTAATATGTATCCAATCTACACGAAGTCTTATCATACATAATTTAATAGTTCAACTCCATTATTCACCAATTTGTACATGATTCTCTTCCTTGGTTGTTGAGAAACAGTGCTTAACAATATAACTGGAGATTTCTGAGATATTGCCTGCCACCTCCAAAAAAACGTACAGCCTGATCGCTTTTAACTATGGACCCACAGCCTCAAATGGGACAATGTAGGCAGCGGTGAGCTCTTATGCCTAGTAAATTCACTAACTCACGATTTTAAAATAAAACAATCAAGCTGATTCAAATATCTATACATTTACATAAATAAGCAACAAAGACTAATTACGTTTTCTAACTTAACCTGATCCTTTTGCCTCTTCTGGCCCTTTTTGATCTTCTAAGAAGCACTTCACTTTTATCATCATCCTCATCTGACTCCATTGTTAAATCAATAACTTCAACATCTTCACCAGCTTTTCTACCTCTGCCTAAAACTAAAGGAATAAAAACCTCTTCAACTTCAGGCTCGGTGACAACTTCGGCTTCTCTATCAGATTCACAATCCACAACAGAAGTCATACAAGTATCACCACCACAGTCAGCAGAACTACCAAACAATTCATCTTTATCGATGTGGTGTCCAGCCTCTTCCAGATCACGGAGCAACCTCGGGATGCTGTTGACAGTCTCTTTTGTTTTGTCATCTTTATCAGACTGTACTTGAAGCCTGACTGTGTCCAAACTTTCATAAAACTCCAAACTGGGCTTTTCAATGTCAAGAAACTTGTGCCATGATTGGGAACGCATAAAATGAAAACCAGACGAATCGGATAACGACTTAACACCAGAAGCGCCGCCGTCGGCTTCGCCTGTTGCAACACTTCGGCCAAAACTGGTTTCTGTCACCAACGCCAAATGATCTACATCGGTGTTGGCTTGACTGATCGCCATCCTGGAAAAAACAACAGCAGCCTGTCTGAGAACAGCCAGCGGGATTATTGTTTCTCCAGGCATGTACCTCTGCATCCAAGAAGTAAAAACTGTTGTTGCGGTGAGATTGGCCCGTCTCTCAACGTCTTCTGGATAGTTGATGAAGAGCATCGAGTAATAGAACCGAGCAGACTGTTCTGCGTCGATTTGAGCATCTTCTTCTTCTTCATCTTTTTGCAAGTATCCAAAAGAAGTATCCTCTGTTGGATATTCAGCAGTACCGTCTGTGGGATTTTCAGCCAGTGGCGGCATGACT